>JAMKCH010007070.1:0-33110 GCA_023653785.1 Ophioderma brevispina
ATATATTGTGGAAAAAATTGAAAACATACTTTACCTCGGATTTAACTCCAAGAACCCATTTTTTATGTTTGTCATAGGTGTCACTGATTTGATCATGCAGCTAAGCTCGCGGCAAGCTCGCTCAAGCATCATACGAGCTCTCTTGTATGCGAGCTGGCACAGGCTCGTGCGTGCTCACATTGGAGCTTGTGGGTGCTCTTTCTGTTCCAAATACGCGCTCGTGAAGCTGAGCGCGCAGCTAGCTCGCGGCAAGCTCGCGCATGCACATACGAGCTCTATTGTAATGCGGCTGGCACAAGCGCGTGCGTGCTCACATTGGGAGCTCGTAAGGGTCTCGTTCTGTTTCCAAATACGCGCCGGTTTCTCACATGTGATTGTTTTAGCTCGTAAGTGGTCGTTATAGCTTGTAAAGTGATCGTTTAAGCTCGCATTTCTGCACAAGCTTTTACTCTTGCAACGATCTCACAAATATGCCGTCATTTCATAAGGGAAATCCGGCCACCCCCGTTAGCGAGGACAAACCGGATTTTCAAACTTCGGTTTCCTACTAACTACCCAGATGAATGTGTCATACCCCAGGTCCATACCCTAATAAGTGCCATCAAAATTTGAATATCAAAACCCTATCGTGAATTTACATTTTGATTTGGCTACCTGTTAACTTCTTACTGTTGTGTGTGATATCACAGGAATACAATAATATCATGGACATTATGCTGTTCTCTTGTGGGTCAAAAGGACCTTTCCACCTCAAAATCAGCTTATGGTCATAGTAAAAAACATTGGAAGATACTAGTATATACCCGCCCCACCAGAGACTTCTTTAGGCACCATCAATCTTACTTTCAGGTTTCCAATAAACACCCTTTCGCCAACCTGATGGTGGCGACCCCAAAATGGGGTCGCGTGTGATTGAGAAGAGGGTCGCAAAGCTAAACAATCTCAATTTTTATTTGAACAAGGCGGTTCTCGACCACAAAGGTCCCCCGCCCAGTGGCAGGAGCTAAAGAACAAGAAGCAACAATTTTAGATCTCGGGAAGATGTGATAGAATCAGTGGTTCGTGAACACTGTTGTTCTTCCATTGACATGAAACCTTCAAAATTTTTGGCACTAACGTTACCACACCCACCAGTTTCATCCTCCTCCACATGTTTAGTGATTTGACCGTGAATGACCCACATGACCTTCAAAAAATTTGGCATGGACTGTTGACCGCACATTCAACTAGGTTTCATTGACCATACAACCATGTGCAAAGATTTGACTTGAAATGGACTCCAAAATTTTTGGCACGAGTGTTGACCACACCCACCTATTGTCATCCTCCTACCAATGTTAAGTGATTTTTACTCTTGGATGACCCCACAATGACCTTGAAATGACCTTCCAAGTTTTTCAACACTGAATGTTGACCACACCCACCAGTTTCATCCTCCTACCACCTTTAGTGATTGACCTTGAATGACCTCGGTGACCTTGAAACGACCTCAAAATTTTTTGGCATGATGTTGACCACACCACCAATTTTAATCCTCCTACCACATTTTAAGTGATTTGACCTTGGATGCCGTCGGATGACCTAGAAATACCGTCAAAATTGTTGGCCTGAATTTGACCACACCCTCTCAATGTTATCCTCCTACCACATGTTAAGTGATTTGACCATTTTTGGGGGGGGGGGGGGGGGGGGGGGTTTGTTGTTTGAGTTTTGGGGGGGGGGGAGGGGGGGGGGGGGGGTTTTTTTTTTTGGGAGAATGACCTCGGATGACCTTGAAATACCTTCAAAATTTTTGTCACTGAAATTTGACCACACCCACCATTTTCTCCTCCTACCTGTTTAGTGATTTGACCTTGGATGACCTCGGATTGCCTTGAATACCTTCAAAATTTTCTGCACGGAACGTGACCACACCCACCAATTTTCATCCGCCTACACATTGTTAGTGATTTGACCTTGAATGACCCCAGAACCTTGAACTGACCTTCAAAATTGTTGCACTGAATGTTGACCACACCCACCAATTTCCTCCTCCTACCACATGTTAATGGAGATGACCTCGTGACCTTGAAATGACCTTCAAAATTTTTTGGCACTGAATGTTGACCAACACCCACCAATTTTCCTCCTCCTACCACATGTTAAGTGATTATACCTTGGATGACAATCGGATGACCGTGAAATGACCTTCAAAATTTTTTGGCACTGAATGTTTACCACACCCACCCAAATTTTCATCCTCTACCACATGTTTATATTTGACCTTGAATGACCCATGACCTTGAAATGACCTTCAAAATTTTCGTCACTGAATGTTGACGGCACACCCCACAAGTTTCATCATCCCTACCACAACAGATCATGTTTTTTATAGCTTTTTTGCATTTTTTGACCCCATTGACCTTTGACCATCCACATGCCCTCTCCGAACTCATCCGCAGCCTACTTGAGTGACATCTATGGTGGCGAAGACGGACGCCCCTACTTGCTCCAATCAAAAGATATCTGTTGACAACGTTTATTAGAGCGATTTAGCCCATTTTTGCCCATATTTGACCCTATTTGACCCTATTTGCCCTTGACCCATGTCACTGACCCACTTTGTTCCCACCCCCCGCCTACTTGAGATACATCTATGTTGTCTAAGATGGACTTCCACACTTGCTTATAGTTCCAAAGATATCGCGCGGGACGCACCACCACACGTACGGCTACCATTTCTATAGTCCCCCTTCGCCAACAAAGTTGGCGGGACCAAAAAAAATGAAAAAAATTTCATACACCACCTAGTGTTCCTGGTCAATGTCTTTAAACCCTTCTATATATGAGGAGCATTGGCTTTTATATTTTGGGCCGCCATCAGATAACATCATGGGAGGGTGCTGTAAAGTTTCCAGGGCTGCCCCGTGATGATCATTTAAAATCACACTGATTGACACAACTAAGTATAGCATCAATGCGACAGTGATATGGGGACCGCTTTCCAGAGGGCTTACTGTGATTGACTTTTGCTAATTCCCACTAACTTTCATGCCATTTACAATGCCCACATCCAAAAAGGAGCTGTATGACACGTCACAAACCAAATTCAACCAATTTGTTGGTTTAGACCCTAAACTTGGCTTTCACACCCTTATTGTCGCCAAACGGAAAACCCTGCATTATTTTCCCACGTCATCCAAACCCACATGCAAAATTTCAAGACACTACGATATAAGATAAACACCAGTTAAACAAACACCATTTGCTTCAAAAACGACCCAAGTACTATAGACCCACCGAGGTATTCGTGTTTTCTAACATGTGGTCGCGGGCAAAAAAGATTGGGAACTCTGTGTGCTAAAACATACATAATAATGATCAACCAAAAAATGTTTTCTTACTTGCAGCTGGGGACTCGAAACGTGCAAATAAACTAAAATAAATGTCCTGTCACTAGTTTGCGATTCCTAGCTGCCAGTTAACACCATTTTGTTAACAGTAGGTACAGCTCAATATTCATCACTTGGTCTCAGGAGGCCCTGTATAACAGTTACTACACCCGTTTTTAGAAGAAAATTGAGGCAGTTGCAGCATGTAAACCTTCGGAGGTTTGTTTTCCCTACACGGTAATTGATCAACTTAATCTGTACTAAATACGTATAGTACCAAGCATATACTGGTGGCATGTTACTGTTTAATAATGCAAACAAAATGCCAATTCACTATAAACGCTCATCTGGTGAAGATCATATAATGGCGTATTTGATCATTCCTTAAATTTAATTGAGCCTTAATCACTGTCCTGATAAATAACCCAAAGCCCACCTCGTGATCGTGCGAATTTCCTGCAGTGCACTAATTGCGTACAGAAGAAAAAATCGCAGGAATACGGGAGTGTTTCCGTAACCGACCCATCTTAAACAATCGTTTTCTGATACACTTATGAATTCGGAACCCTTTACGGATAAGCACAGGTTCTTAACCATTTACAGAACTCCCCAGAAATAACCAACATGCCCAACACGTTTTCCCAATCTACAGGAAGCAATCTTCAATGGCTGTTTTTAACCTTTCAACGTGTGTAAGTTATTAACCACCTTAAGGCAGAGTCTTGATTTTAGATTCATTTTATTGTGTGTTTTTTTATTAACAGTAGTCACCTAAAATTAAAGATAATCATCTTTTAAAGGTGCACGATAGATGTCCAATAACAGGTCTCCCTAAAAATGTGAAATTCTGATTTTGGCACTGTTTTAAAGCTTCTATCAAAATATCCCCATCTGAAAGGATTAAGCTGACAGAACTGTTTCTTTGCTACAAAAATTGAATTTCTAATTTCCTATAGGAGCAAATATAAATTCAGGGTGCCTATTTTTTCTATTGAAATATAAATCATATACAAATCACCTGTTTTTTCATTTTGGGTTGTTTGTAATCAATAAAAGGTAGGGATCTATTGGGTGTCTAATCTATATTATCACTACTATCATGAATTAGGGGTGACTCAAACGTTCTCGTGCACTTTAAACTGCTCATCCCAAAGCTTGAGATGAATTATTTTTTTTATTTTTGTTTTGATGTAGTAAACCTTTATTTGGAGTATAATAGTGCCGTAGGATACTGCATTATAATAACAATTCTGGATCCTGAATTATACTAAGTTGTGAATTTCCATATGAAGATCATCAAGCTAAGCAATCTCACACAGTATGTGGTCAAGCATTAGGCCAAAAAAAAAATTGTTTGATTGTCCATAGATGACTTTTTTTAGTTCGGTCAGTCGGAAAAACGTTTTTTTTTTTTTAATTTTTTTTTTTTTTTTTTTTTTTTTTTTTTTTTTTTTTTTTTTTTTTTTTTTTTTTTTTTTTTTTTTTTTTTTTTTTTTTTTTTTTTTTTTTTTTTTTTTTTTTTTTTTTTTTTTTTTCTGTTTAAACATCATTTTTTTTTTACATTTTTGAAAGTTAAAATTGAAAAAAAAAAAAACTTTTTAGGAATTTTCCAAAATTAGGGTCGGTATTCTTTTGCACAGTAAAAGGAAAAAAAAACTTTTTCCTGATTTCCAAAATTAGAGTCGGTCGGACGAGGACAATCAAACAATTTTTTTGGGGGGCCTTATGTATATGCAAATGAGAATGCCATTTTCCTAACATCTCTGAATCTCACTTTAATGTGGCTTTTAAGATGATTGTGTGTATGCAAGAATGTCATCATTAAGTGCAATAGCTACCATTTGTCAGAAATTCCCAACAAACATACTATTATGCCAAATATTTGGTCAGTGGCTCTTGAAATAGTTCTTTAGGCACAGTTGCCTGAAGAACCATTTCAAGAGCCACTGACTCAAGAAAAGAAATTAAAAATCATCCTAATACATGACAGCACACAGCTGTATGACATGGCAGCTATTACACTTACAACCTTCTTGCACTCACATGAGATGGCTTTTTACACCAAATGACTGCAGCCACCTCAAAAACCACTTGGATTTAATGCATTTTTGTGACTTTGGTGATCAATTTTCAAATAGCTATCCAGAAAGAACCAAAAGGCATGGAATCTTTTAAAAGCTAGTAATTTCATTTATAAATCTATTGGAATTCATAACATGACCCACCATTATATGATTATGATAGGATGTTTCCTTATGTCCAAAAGAGATTATGAAGAGAAAGTTGTGCATTTACTTTGGGGAATATTTTTGCCTTTTCCCTTATTAATGTTAATCATTTGGGTTATGTATGGTCTTTTGGGGGAAGAATTTGGGGAAGGATTTCAACAAAACCTGGCAGGAAGGGGAATAATTTAATTTAGACTTCCTGGAAGAATAGCCACCCCTGACCAGGGGGGATTTGGTAATGCGCTTTTGTTGAAAATTTTTTAAAACTTTAAGGTCAATCGGTCCAGCCGTTTTGATAGTAGAAGCTAAAAGTATACTAAATTGGCCCATAGAATAGCGTGTGTGTGTGTTCAATAATGTGGTTATGCACAAAAGGGATTATTTCTTGGGGTAATGAGAAAAATATAAACTTTCTTCTGATACCAAAATCTCAATCTTGATGGAGTAAAGTGGGGGGACAATGTTGTCAATCGGGTCACCCACCTTTAAGATGCTTTATGATTGATTCCACTGACACTAGAAAATCACTACAATCACTTAACTACAAGGCAGGGGCTGCTGATTATGTGCACAAACCTGTCAGCAGTAACACTCAGATTGTAACATTTCTCTACAATCCCCCCCCCCCCCATTTCCCCCTTGGATACAGGGAGGTAGGCAAGGTATTATGCCTCGCCCAAGCGCACAAGTCCAGCGCTCTCTTTATAGGACCACACATGTCATTAAAGGTCCATGGTCCGATCACTAATAGCCTCGTCCCCAGGGACCCCAGATTTTACCGAATGTGGTCAACATTTTGGTATCTGAAGAAAGCTTATACTAAGGCTTGGAAGTTATGAGTGAAAATGTGCTCCATTTTGGTCAACCATATTAATTTTACACAGTAGTCTATGGGGCTTACAAGATCATGTTTTTAGCTCTCACTTCAAAATGGCTTGAAATATCAGCGCAAAACTTTACAGATGGGGTTTTGGGGTGAAGGCCATTCTATGAATACAAAAACTTTATATACTGAAATCGGGTCATCCCCCTTTAAAGCTGTCTTTACATGTTTTATTTAACTAACTTAGTATTCAATCCATTACATTAGAACTGGTCATATTTATCCGTGTTAATTAAATTGTTAAACAGACCAAACACAAACATGCAGAAAAGAAAACACAAGCTGAGAATGATTTTGGTTTGCAGGTTTAAATTTTATTTATTTTTAAAATAATTCATAAATTTTACAATTATTTCAATCATACATTATTTGTGACATACATACCGTACATACAATTCATTCTGGTTTAATGTTTGGTCTGCTTATTTAAAATTAATTAAGTGACAAGACTAATTTAACTATTTAGCCAGCTAAAATTAAGATTTTAAGGTTTTATTTAGTTCTTTCATTTCATTCCCTTTAATTAACCCTAACTCTACAAAATACTACAGCAATGAGAAGAGAATGCACTAATACCCTTCTCTTGTTTAGCTTTGTCTTTCTCCCTTTCTCCCAGGATGTAGGCTTGAACCAGGAAGGAGCAGTACAGTAACAGGTTGGGTGGGGGTCAGAGGGTGTTTTGAATCAATCCCACAAAGCATTGCAATGTACCTATACTGCACTAATCACATGTCAGTACTTAGGGATAAAAAGTGTTCAAGAAGTTTAAGAACCACAGGACATTTCATAATCATGCAAACAAATCATTAAGTACTAGCACCTTGTGGCATAAAATGAGTGTAAAAGTCAGGGTTTTTATGTGTTAAGAATAGTATTTTTATGTGATCACATGACCCTGTTGAGGTGAAATTTCCCAAAACTGGTGAATCTGCCTCTGGGTGGGGGTGGTGTCGAGAAGAGAATCTGCCTCACAACCACCTCCAACTGGGGAAATCTGCCTCAGTCAAAACTGGGAATTGCCCCCTCTGACAAGTGACCCCTATTACGTCCCTGGGAAGAAGGTTAGGGTTATCTTATCTATTTGCATATATTTATCTGATATTTAAATACATTTGTTTTAGAAATTGGCATGAAAACAAATTCTCTAATTTACTGTACAAACAATGGTCCACATTTTATCCTATAAAAGCTATACCCACGGTAGGCAGGCTGATGTAGATGGTGGGAATCAGCACAAATGGATACCACTAGATCATACTACCTCAATTCCACAGGCACAGTTCCGACTCCCATATCAACACAAGTGTAAAGAGAAATTAATAGTGGTTTCTGAATAATTATGAGATGTGATAACCATAACACATGGGGTCGGTGTCAAAGTTCTCATACTTGTACCTCTTGTACCTACATCACTGAACTGTGATTTAGGAATGAGAATTTATATTAACTGATAGGGGAAACATTATCTCCATTAAATATTGGCTGTACAAGATAGCAATGCAAAGTGACCTTTTATCTAGAACAAGGTTTATGCCAGAGAAGTAGTTATGCAAACTTGGGAGAGACATGACCGTAACTGCGGGGTTACAGATCCATTTTAACTTGAAAGATATTGCAAGCTCAGTTGCATTTGTCTAAATTTATTTAGGCACATTAAAGGGGATGGCCCAATTTTATTATGTAAAATTTCCTCTTGATTGAATGACCTTTAACCCCACACCCCATCTGTAAAGTTTCACGTCAAATTCAATCTGTTTTGATACGAAATCTTAAAGCATGATTTTGTAAGCCCCCAGAGTCTGTACAATTAATATTGGTCAACCAAAATGAGGCATGTTTTCGCTCATAACATCTAAACCAAGCACCTTTTAGCTCTAAGATTTCCCAGGGTACACAAGAAAAATAGTAGGGGGGCTATTAGCAATCAGGCCATGGATCTCTTCTTGACACTGAATTTGGGATGCAAAAGCCTTTCTGATTAGCGTTCCTAGTATAAGGTAAGGGGTGGAAATGAGAACTTGATTTGTCTTAGGAGGGTATGTTGGTGAATGGATAATGGTCCACTATTTAGCCAATAAGTTGTGGGTTCAATGCCCAGTCAGGAAATAGCTTTATAAATGTGAAGTTGGTTTTATGATTCATGATAGCAGGTTTTCTCCAGGCCTCTGGTGTGAACCATTTTCCATTAATCTGTTCTGAAATTCCTTCAGCAAGGCAAATATTTCAACTAGCACCCCTTCAACCAATATGTTGAGAAATAAGTAAGGAGGATGATTTTAATTACCGGGGGTACAAAAACATCCATTGTGTTACTGAACTATGACATATGACAATAGCAATAATGTCAAAATCTCAAATTCAAAAAACTTTGTTGTCCTACATAAGCTTCACTAGTTAAAAAGTGCTGGTCAAAATTAAACTTATCTCTCAAATTCATTACTCATAGATCCATGTGTGTTGCTCAGTATTAGTTCTCAAGACTATCCCAGTGCACTGAAACTCTAACCCCTAAATACAAATGCACCATTATTTGATTTTAACCATTAATTACAAATGCACCAGTTGGTTTTACTATAACCCTATAACCCCTAAATACATATGCACCATTATTAGACTAATCTCTAAATATAAATGCATTATTTGACTCTAACCCCTAAATACAAATGCACCATTATTTGACTCTAACCCCTAATTACAAATGCACCATTATATGCCTCTAATCCATATATACAAATGCCCCATTTGACTCAAACCCCTAAATACTAATTCCCCATTATTTGAATCTAACCCCCAAATACAAATGCTCCATTGTTTACTCTAACTCCCTAAATGCAAATACACCATTATTTGACCCAACCCCTGAATATAAATGCACAATTATTTGAATCTAACCCCTAAATACAAATGCCCCATTATTTGACTCTAACAGTTAAATACCCTTATTTGACTCTAACCCCCAAATACAAATGCTCCATTATTTCACTCTAACCCCTAAATACAAATACAACCATTATTTGACTCTGACCCCTCAATACAAATGGCCCATTATTTGACTCTAACCCAAAATACAAATGCTTCATTATTTTACTCTAACCCTTGATACAAATACACCATTATTTGACTCTAACCCATATATTAAAATGCCCCATTATTTGACTAACCCATAAATGCAAATGCCCCATTATTTGACTCTAAGCCCTTAAATACAAATGCAACATTATTTGACTCTTACCTATATACAAAATTTGGAGAATACAAATTCTCAAATTTAAGCAAAAATCAAAACAATATTGAGAGCTGATCAACTTATGGACCCCAAAATTGCCACTCCCTCACCGTACCAATGTAAGTTTCGGCCATGATCTTCCAAAGGGAATTTTTTTAGAGATGATTGTGGAGGGTACTCAACAGCCTTGTTGGATTGCCTACTTGCCTGGACTGTTTGATATTCCCACAGGTGTACTATTAAGTCAACACAGCATATTATACAGATTTACTGTCAAGAGGGATTGAAACAATTAGTCAAAATCCTTGACTAGTGATAAATCTTGTGTACAATCACCTCCTAAGCTTCTTTGCTTTATCCAAGGTTTTTCTACTGTTTCAAATGCCTAAACCAGGGGCTATAACACTCTTGACAGCCACTTATAAATATTCTACATGACAGTTATATAAGGATGTGCTATAAATCAGATATCTTCAAAACCAATAATCTATGAATAAATTTACAGTCCTTTCAATTGAAGACCATTATTTGCTTCAATGAAATGCCACAGGCCTTACATAGTTCCAATAATTGATAAATGCCAGCCAAAGGCTAACACGTGGCTATCTAGTCTGCTAAAGTCTCTAATTTCCCCTAAACCCTACCATGATTCTTTAAAATTTTACATCTACTCCCCCAAATAAAGTTGCAATGCATCTTTCAGAACAGCAAGAACTGCCCCTATGTGCTGCATTTCATTTTTAATTTTACTTAAGTCATTTATTTTAATAAATATCCTCTCCAAATCTTCCCTAAAATTATTTTCCAACTATCTAGCAGAATAACATTAACAGATGCATAGAAACTGCTGGACCAACATTTTCTTTGTATCCACAAGTCATTGGTAATGACTTGTGCATGGTGGTGTCGGGATTTGTTGAGCTGGGCAAGCTGATCTGGGCCGTGTATATCATGACGCTCCTAAAGCCCGGTTGATACTTCACGCGATTTTTCAGCTGCGTGAAATCGCAGCGTTTTTTTGTCTCGCGAAGGTCAGCGATTTATCGCGCAAGTCTGCGAGACCCGCCGGCGATTCCAGATTTTTCTCTTTTTTTTTTTTTTTTTTTTCTACTCCCCCAAATAAAGTTGCAATGCATCTTTCAGAACAGCAAGAACTGCCCCTATGTGCTGCATTTCATTTTTAATTTTACTTAAGTCATTTATTTTAATAAATATCCTCTCCAAATCTTCCCTAAAATTATTTTCCAACTATCTAGCAGAATAACATTAACAGATGCATAGGAAACTGCTGGACCAACATTTTATTTTGTATCCACAAGTCATTGGTAATGACTTGTGCATGGTGGTGTCGGGATTTGTTGAGCTGGGCAAGCTGATCTGGGCCGTGTATATCATGATGCTCCTAACACGGCCTGCTTTTGAGGCTGGGGTGGGTTGGGAACAGTCAGGGGTTTTCACTCTACTCTTATCTGAAACTGGCTACGATGTCACATGATGTGTAGCTTCCCCTCCGAAGGACGGTATCCTTTCATGATTCATTTGCCCAATTCCAAGTGAACCATGGAGGAGAGCAGTATTGTTTTTTAATCAATAGCTGGTATACTTAACCCCCTGGAGTCTACTGCATTTCTTACAGTGATTGTGATTGGTTGGTTACGCAATTTGTTCACTTGGGTTACCAATTACAGCAGTTTTTCTAAAATATTTCACTCCACTCTTTCTGAGGGATACCATCATTGTAACAATGTACCTGATTGGTTCAATAAACAGCATCACCACCTTTTTAACCAATCGGCCGGTAGATCTCAGGGGGTTAACAAATCCAGAATTGAGTGCCCGGTTAAATCCCAGCAAGTGTACCCACCGGGATTTGAACCTGGGAAATTTGTAAGTAACCACAGGCAAGCACTCTAACCAACATGATTAAAGTTTTTTTTTTTTTTTTTTTTATTTTTTCCAGCTTACGACAGCGAGAGAAATCGCGAAAGATGGCGTGAAATCGCTGCGATTCGGGGAAAATCGCGGCGATTTCTCGCAGCTGAAAAATCGCGTCAAGTATCAACCGGGCTTAACACGGCCTGCTTTTGAGGCTGGGGTGGGTTGGGAACAGTCAGGGGTTTTCACTCTACTCTTATCTGAAACTGGCTACGATGTCACATGATGTGTAGCTTCCCCTCTGAAGGACGGTATCCTTTCATGATTCATTTGCCCAATTCCAAGTGAACCATGGAGGAGAGCAGTATTGTTTTTTAATCAATAGCTGGTATACTTAACCCCCTGGAGTCTACTGCATTTCTTACAGTGATTGTGATTGGTTGGTTACGCAATTTGTTCACTTGGGTTACCAATTACAGCAGTTTTTCTAAAATATTTCACTCCACTCTTTCTGAGGGATACCATCATTGTAACAATGTACCTGATTGGTTCAATAAACAGCATCACCACCTTTTTAACCAATCGGCCGGTAGATCTCAGGGGGTTAACAAATCCAGAATTGAGTGCCCGGTTAAATCCCAGCAAGTGTACCCACCGGGATTTGAACCTGGGAAATTTGTAAGTAACCACAGGCAAGCACTCTAACCAACATGATTAAAGTTTTTTTTTTTTTTTTTTTTATTTTTTCCAGCTTACGACAGCGAGAGAAATCGCGAAAGATGGCGTGAAATCGCTGCGATTCGGGGAAAATCGCGGCGATTTCTCGCAGCTGAAAAATCGCGTCAAGTATCAACCGGGCTTAACACGGCCTGCTTTTGAGGCTGGGGTGGGTTGGGAACAGTCAGGGGTTTTCACTCTACTCTTATCTGAAACTGGCTACGATGTCACATGATGTGTAGCTTCCCCTCTGAAGGACGGTATCCTTTCATGATTCATTTGCCCAATTCCAAGTGAACCATGGAGGAGAGCAGTATTGTTTTTTAATCAATAGCTGGTATACTTAACAAATCCAGAATTGAGTGCCCGGTTAAATCCCAGCAAGTGTACCCACCGGGATTTGAACCTGGGAAATTTGTAAGTAACCACAGGCAAGCACTCTAACCAACATGATTAAAGAATAGCAATGTGTATTGCTTTCTATCTCAGAGCTTTCTCAATTACAAAGCAACAATCCTCCAACAGCCATTGAAAAATTGCTTCTCTTGGTTTTGTAATAAGGGAAAGCATGATCATCTGAAGAAAGCAGGGGGTTGTGAGAAAGGGAGAGGCCATTAACTCCTTTCACATTATCAGGTCAGTAGACATACCCAGATTTTTTTCATGTTCGCAACAAGTTTAGGTATCCTAACATACCCCACAAGTTGTTGGTCCAAAAGCATACCTACTAAGGACAAAATCAGATTGTATTGATGTCCGTAACACTTATTACAACACGTAATTGAACGGGGATTCATATCTTTGGACACTGCTGTTTTCTTCCCTTTTTATGAAGTTTTCACTTGGAAAAAAATAACTTATGAGAATTCTACAGACTTAAGGTCCGTTCATACTTCACTGCATTGCAGTGCAGTGCTGCAATGCAGTGCAGTGCTGCAATGCAGCCTACCAAAATCGTCACTGCAATCACTTGCAGTATTGCAACGCAATGCAGTACTGCAACGAAGTTAAAATTATTTTAACTGGCGATGCAGCAAGATGCAGTGGGGTGCAGTCAGTGGTGCAGTATGCCAATTTTCCTGCAATCCTTCGCAAGTTTACTGCAACGTACTGCAACCCGTGACCTGCAGTGACCTGGGTTGACCTGCAGTAAATCAATTAGGAGTGCAGCGGAAGTGACGGAACATTGCAGTAAATTTACTGCACAGCAATGCAGTGCAGTGGAAGTATGAACAGACCTTTATTCCTCAATTTTAAGCTACTGCAAATTTAAAATATTTTGACTCTTTCGGGTGGATCACTGATAGTGTCTTTAATTACTTTTCACAGAGTTCAAGTATTGTCTTTATTTAATCATTAAAGGATTATAACCAATACACAAATACCTCAGGAGAAAAAAAAACATTTTTTAAATTATGAAAAATCAGTATCTTGTAAAATGAGGAATAACAAATGCACAATTTACTAATACAAAAAATACGAAAGTTAGGTATATGCATGTTGTCCTAACCCAAAATACGGAAGTCACAATCAAAATGTGCAATTCAGCTCAGTAAAAATAATGTTAGTGCATATACATACAGTAACAGTATTCAAGGTAGTGCAGGGCGTTGACCAGTATGTTTCTTTATTTTCTGTTTGTCACACACAAGAGATCAAACAAATTGAGTTGAAAACAAATCAATTTGTGTTACGGTATTATTCTTTAAAGGACATTATTAACCTTTTTTTCAGTGGAAAACCCACAAAATAGGACATACAGATCCCAAAAGATGGTATTTTGAATGATGACACCTCAAAAATTGCAACCTGAAAATTCCTTGTTTGTGTTATAATTAAAAAAAAAAAACACTCAATTTTCATCCCTCTGAACCTATTGTGGACTGTATCTACATGTAAACACTGTTGAAACAACTTGTGCACATTTGCTGGATCACCCAAAAGACCCTGTTTACATCAAATCATGTGATGTAAGAAGTGTAAGGCAATAGCCTGCCATAGATCATCTGCATGCGGTCATGTATTAGGATAACTTAATTTATTCTCATGGAGTCATTGGCTCTTAAATGTTTCTTTCAGGCGCAGAGCCATTTCAAGAAACCACTGACCAAAGACTTGGCATAATAACTATGTTGGAGGTGAATTTCTGACAAATTGGCAGCTATTGCATTATGCCTTCTTGTAATTCACATGATGATTTATACATTGTAAGAATACTCTTAAATTCCAAAAAAATAGCACATACTTTTTTGGAAATAAAAAAGTATAAGAAGGTTTAAACTAATGTGGCATATTTCTATTACTCACATCATAAAACTTTGTCAGTGCTTTTTTTAATCTATAGGACTGGGAAAAGTATTCTCTTCCTCTGTCCCACATAGCTATATATTTTGATTGTAAAAAAAACATTTTTTTTTCTGATTAACAAGCCTCCAAATGTAAAATTTCACTTGCATGTCATATTAGGTCTTCCTACAAGATTATGGCAAAGTATAATTTAAACTGTACATGTCCCTTCTCTTTTTTAAATGGCCATTTTTAGTTTGGAATACTGAAAGAGTAGATTGGTACTATGCAACCATCACCAGTAGCTACTGTAATCTCAATTATCTCCATACACGAACCTTAAAAAAATATTTGGCTATGTAACTGTTCACATTACAAAAAAAAAATCATGTTTCACACATGGTGATAAGTAGCCATGATTTGTTTGACCATAAAACAGGGTTATAGCATATTTGCTTTCACTCAGTGATGTCAATACTTTTATGCAACCAACAGACATTTTCAAAACGAAGTTTACCGAAAATGATAGACCCCGATAAGCCTTCTAATGGGTCATTACACGCAACTGTTGGGCGCAGCAAAGCTTACGCATATTTTGCCTTTGCGTAATACACGTCACTGGCAAGCACTTGTGAATATACGCGAGCGTATGAGTATGCTCGCGTACATTGTATTTTGCTCCAAACACTTCCGATGTTCAGTTGAAAAGGTCTATTTGTACATGTACGTAAAACACCCCTCGTCGAGCATGGTCGAAAATATATACAAGCACTGCACGCTTACACAAATACTTGGCCTGCGACCACTGGAAGACACATTGACAGGATGAAAGCAAGTAGACTACAGTATAAGTGGCAAGGTTTGTTAAATTTGTGTACAAGAGGCAAGACAAACCGAACTGTGCATGAAGATTGAGATTACAGCAACTGATAAGTTTGTATTAGCACAGCTTTCAACAGACGGATGATTCATACCCATCCCCATGTTGCAGTAAATGTTTGACAATACTAGAGTCAAAATCTACTGACAGTTGCCACAGATCTCAAATGTTAAAATTTCAGGACTTTTCTATGACCTTGGCAAATATTCTGGAGCAGTGACATACTAAGGTAATCGATCCAGAGGGAGCAAAAATTCCCACGTCGTCCGCCAAGGGGGAAAACACAATCTCAAGTTGTTCCAGTAATCTCCTCCGACATATTATGAACGAGACCATATGGGCGTGAAAGTGCCCCTTTTCATATTTGGCCCCTTTAGGCTAAATGTGATCAAATCTCCAAAAATGCAAAATGTAAGTGCCAAAATTTTGGTTATTTTGTCCTGTTCTTTTAAGCAAGAGGGGGAAAACTGGCCTCCCTTCCGCGGTCGGTACGCCACGGTTCCGGATTTTCTGTGACCGAAATTAAAGTTCTGTAACTTTTGTCAAACTTTTCACAGTAACTTTAGAGACCCAAAGTAGGCTTTAACACATTTAGATTCCCTGGTTTTGAGATGGCTAACCCTAAGGACTTCAGGTCATCTGGGAGCCATCTAAAAAACCAACTTGAGACTAAGACTAGGCCTGTTTGAACTGATTTGAATGAATTGTTCATGCTGATTTTATGAACAAGTCTGTTTTTTTTGTGGAAAAAGGATATGAAAGAGAAAACGTAACTGTTTTTTTATGCAAGCTAAAAACACAGAGTTGGGTAGGTCAACATGATCGTTATCAAAGGGGTACATGATCTCAAAGGTGAAAATTCCAAATCAAAGTGCATCAGAATTCAATTTGAATCTGACTCAGTACTTTCTATAGTTGAACAGGACTAAATCTGACAAGTCTCATACACACAACAAATGTAGTAGGTATTGGTGCAACCCTTCGCTCATGACCGATATATCGATAAGACGATCAGCCTGTGTGAGGCAGTTCTTGATTCTCAAAAATGAATTTTACAGGGATATCTAATTGCGGCGTCTGGGTTGAGTTCTAAGTTACGCGAACAACATTGATTCACACAATCAATTTACGAGACTCTTGCAGGAACAGATTCTCGGATTCTTGCGAAATCTAGTTCTAGCCGATACACAGAGTGAGAGTGCTTCCTCAGCTAATGTGAAGAAATAATGGTATTGGTATACTGTGGCTATCTGATTAGTCAAGCTCGACTTCAAAGTAAGCTCCAG
This sequence comes from Ophioderma brevispina, assembly GCA_023653785.1. Classification (NCBI taxonomy): domain Eukaryota; kingdom Metazoa; phylum Echinodermata; class Ophiuroidea; order Amphilepidida; family Ophiodermatidae; genus Ophioderma; species Ophioderma brevispina. Next base: position 16,753 of record JAMKCH010007070.1, read on the forward strand.
AATAGGATTCGGGTTGGATAAGTGTTAGGGTTAAAGTTAAGGTTAGGATAGGTTGAAACTTAAGGTTTGAAATAATTATTGGGGATATATGGGTAAATTTAGAGATTAGGTTTAGATTCCCTGAGGGTAAACTCAAGATTCAGTGGGTAAGCTTAAGTTTTAAGGTGAAGGTAAGGTTAGGGTTAGGCCGGAGTTAAAAATCAGCTTAGTTTAACTCAAGGCGAGTTAACTGAGGTTAGGGTTATCTACCCACATGGACAGGGTGCAAATTCGTGTGAGTTTGCGAGAATCAAATTTACTGAAATGACAAATTTAATACCGATTCCATGGGAGAAATTGGTTCTCATATCTGGATGCTACGAAATCAATGCGAGAATCGATTCGGTGTATCCGTGAATTTGATCCCTGGCCTGGCAAGGCTGGGAGGGCATACACACATAGTACATAATAAATCCAAGGAACTGCATGTATATAGTATAAGATTGAAAGACTAAATATAAGACACCCTCTGTCAAAAAAAGACAGCTAGTGTGAACCCATTTCTATGGCCACCCATAGACAATAACTGAATACTTCTTGCCAAGTTGGTCCTGACCCAAATAGTTGTAATGTGAGGAAACAAGGCTGATAAGTGCAATAGCTGCCAGGTAATACTCTGTGTGCTGACATGTATTAGGATAACTCAATTTATCTCGCCTAGAGCAGTGATCTGGAATGGAACCATTTCAAGAGCCACTGACCGACCAAAGACTTGGCATAAATTCTGAACAAAATTCAGGCTATCCGCGCAATAAACCCGGAAGTGTGTGATAAACACATGACACAGAAATACAATGCGCAGTCAACAAGCGCGTTGTGCCATTTCTTTCATGTAAAAAAAAATTATGACAGATAGTACAGTGTGTTGATGGGAATTTTGGACAAATGGCAGCCCGTGCACTTACAACCTCCTTGCGCTCACATGACCCACTAGATCAGTGTTAGTATTTAGATACCTGACAGCATTCTTTTGTGCTTTAGAGTTACTGGGTTGTGGAGTCAGTTCCATGCCAGGCATGATGTAGTACAATCTTGGATTGAACAGAGGGTGTAGGTGATTTTGTTGGTTTTTAGAACAGCAGGCCGGGAAGTGAGAGAGGAGTGGATGAGGTTTGTGATGGGGAGCAGCAGTGCAAATAGAAAAGGGGTGACCGTGATGATGTAAAATATGGTAGGATGGTAGAGTTAATGGCCAAAGATAGTAAGAAATGCATAGAGAGAAAGAGATCACGATAAAGATGGAAGGATTATGTGGTAAAAAGAAACAGATTAAGGATTAGTATCACAGGGGTCATTAAGTCATTATGATCTGTTGCATATAAGCATGCAAGGGTACATTTAAAATCAAGGAAGTTAAACCAGAAGTGCAAGCACTTTGCTTACCTATGTAATGCAGTTGAGGTGTGGCCATCTCTGATAACTACTCAGCAACTTTTGATTTTAAGGAGTAGCACTTACCTTCATAACTCACCCATGCAATGGAGGTTGAGTTGTAGGCATCGTGGATTACTACCACCTTTGAAATAGTCTGTCAACTTTGGTTCGGGGAGAGGTGTGTGACACAAAGTTCTGAACTCAGGGGTTTGAAAAATGCATTTTTTTTTTTTGAAAGTTGGGTCTTGATGAATTTTAGGGTCTTGGAAAACCCAATTTTTTGACTCACCTTAGAGAATGTGAAGCTGAACAAAATACATATTTCCCAAAGGTTTTGGTTAAAGAGCTAAAATTGTTGATTTGTTTGGCAATGGGGATCTTAGGAACAGGGAACTGAAATGGGCCCAAAGATCAAGACACAAACTTTGCAGCTTATTCACTCCCTGTTTATCTTCCTTGATATTAACTTTTTACTTATTTGTTTCATCAAAGATTATCTAGAGGAAGATAGGACACTCCCCCTATTTTTGTGTAACGGAAGTGGACTTCCATGGGGATGGACGCTCCTGTCTGGTAGGTAAAAGCGACGACATCGCATATTTTACTGTGTGGAGCAATGGCCCGAAGTTCAAAAGTAACATGCTTTTTGTGGGGTTGCTTGCCTAAATCACGCATTTATAACAAATTTTCATTTCTATTCCTGAAGACAATGACCAATACAAAGAAAGCCAGAGTTAATATGTTTTGATTTGCCTTAGCATTATAGGGACATAAAGAAAGCGCAACCTCGTCCCTTGTCCCCCCGACTTCCACCAAAAATTTGCTTACGTGTTAAATGAACATTCGAGTTCAAAATTTGACAAAAACCGAGTCAGCCAGCCCCGTTCCTGCTTGTTACGCGTTGAGAATGCGCCATCTTGCGTCTGTAGGTAATTTTGCTGTACGTCCAAGCGTTCCAATCGTTTGCCTACAAATTATGGGGAGTGTCTTATCTGTCTTTTAATATCTTTGGTTCATTTAGAAAAACACGGGATTTTTTGTTTTTTATATTAAGCGATTTTGTTAAATTGTCATGAAAAAACCACTGATCTGTTAGGGAACTGCTCAAGGTAACCAGCAAGAATTTGACATTCAAATTGCAATTCCCATTTACAAAATAATATCGCACTAAATCCTTTTTTTTAAATTAAATATATTTTCAGTTTTGAAATTTTAGCAAATCCCTGCTAATTAAATGCTACTACATCTACACAAAACAACACATCATTACTGCACAAATGTTATTAAAATTAGAGATCTAATCTAATCTAAATTAGTATCCTATCTAATCTATGTCTATTACTAAATTAAAACAAACAACATCAGTATTTTATTCATGTTCCCACTCAAATTGCAAAGTATTATATTTGTGTGAACACAAGAAGAAAGCATTTTTGTTAAGAAAACATGCTAGATCCCACAAAATTTAATTCACATACAGTCCAACACTGAATGCCGAAGACTTCAAACTGAAGGGTGTACACCAACGGAATAAGGGTTTTTGGTTTTTATGTTACCCCCCCAAAACTAAGGCTACATTGCACCAACTCTGCATCTTGTTGACAAATTTCCAACCAGTTGTCAGCAAGTGAATTTTGGTCACCTTTGTATAAATGGTCGACTTAAAAATAGCCTTTTTTTGTGTACAAAGCATGTGACCACATTTGTTGATTTGTTCTGAAATAGGGCCCGGGGTCTTACTCCCCCTTTTCCATCACCAATCAGTCTTCCCCCTGTCAAAACTACTTTGACTTGGGCAGGGATTTTGCATGTTCTCTCTTACAGCACATTGGTTGTGGAATCTTAAAGGTGCATTGTGTGATTCTGGCTCCTCATTGTTTGTGTATTGGTTCATTAGATATGCATGAGACAAGGTTATGTCCAAAATTTCAGCTGATTGCTGACTGTGCCTTTGATGTTATGAGCAAATGTGTGTATCACAGTGGCCCAGAGACCATAGGTCACTGTGTTGTAATTTCTGTCCGTTTCAGACAGAAAATACAAAATTACAAATTTCTCCCATAGTAGATCAATTTGTATGTAAGATTAGGCCACACATAGTTAGTTAGGGCAATGGTAGCAATATATAAATCTAAACTTTTTAAGGTAAGTTTGGGGGCCAAGGCTGTGGATCCTGAAATGCCCCTTTAAGTGGCTTAAAAATTAAACACAATTACCTAGTAAACTGAAGAGGGAAATCATATTTTCACATCACTTACCTCAGTTGGTTTTCTTCATAGAATCCTCGCCATAGCCTACCTCTTGCACTTCCTATCCCCTCATGCCGCCTGCTCCCCTCATTCCACCAGCTCCCCTGCCACGGCCACGTACCATGGGAGGCCTTCCTGGGATAAATGTTCCTCTTCCTGCCATTCTGTAGAAATACAGATCCAAATACAATTACTGAATAGCAAGTCATTCTCTTGCTTTTATTTTGGCACTTTTCCGCCATGAAATGCAAATTTAAGGAAGTTGGGTCATATATCATCTTTGGCATCGTTCCAAGCCTATATCTTCCGAATTGTCTTCGCAGCCTGAAGCGTCGATTGCCCCCGACGCCTTAACAAACAAGAGCGCACATCCCGCGTAGCAAGAGTTTTTTACGCAAAATAATTACGCACGAGCGCGCGAGTATAGGGTGGATGCATGGGACCTTTGAACATGAACCATCCTTTCCTTTATTGTCCTTTTTGTTCAAAATGGTTTCTTCATCTGTTTCTTCAATGGCCCTCCTGAGGCAGTGAGGAATAGGGGAGGGGAAATGACCTCCCATTAGAGCGTTGTCCCAACATTTGTCTCGAACAGAGACTTGTGGCTTGTCACCTTAGTCTCAGCAGTCTTAAAATTACCAAAATTTGCATGAATTTCGTGATTATTGTTAGTCCTCCATTTCCTCCACAACATTCAAACTGAAAAAAAAAACTCAAGAATAAATTAAAACATAAATAATTAATAATAATACATTGTTTCTTATTAAGGCGCCAAATCTTCAAGAGAACTCAGAGCGCACAGTAACATCACAACTACACACAAAAAACACATTAAATTTGTGGAATCAGGAAAAGCTTGATGAAAAGATGAGTTTTCAACTTTTTCTTGAAGTGAGAGAGCGGGGGGAATGCGGAAGGGGTTTGGATGAATTCCAAACGGACCGGGGCAGCAAAAACGAAACGAGCGTTCACCGGCCGTCCCAAGGCCATCTCGAGGAATTTGAGCAGTCGGTGGAAGATCTAAAGAAGAGGGAAGGTGAATAGATACAACAAAATGGTCGAAGGTATACTGGCAGAGTACCTTCAAAATGACGGAATGCCAAAACAGCCAATTTATAATGGATTCGGAATTCAACGGCAGCCAGTGTGAAGCTTGATGGAATGGGAGTAATATGCTTCATGCTTCTTCTTTCTAACAATAAGACGAGCTGCACAGTTTTGAACTCTTGAAGGCGCTGTGAGTGATCAGCAGTGATACCAAGTCAAGACTGAGTTGGCAAAAGTCAGAGCGATGATAACAGAATCACGAGGCATGAGTCGCGTTTTTCAGACAGTATCGGGCGAATACAGGCCAATACGTCTCAGGGATAGGAATGATAAGCGACCAACCCACGGACATGATCAGACATAGATAACGTTTGATCCAGCATCAACACCGAGGACTTAACTGATTTCTATAACCGAGATACAGTGATTAGAAGTGGATGGTATCACTCTCCACTTGATTTACGAGGTTGAAGCAGTACCTACGGTCAGACATCAGTCTTATCTGTGTTAAGCACGAGCTTATTACTGTCCATCCAACGTAGATAGCCGCAATACATTCCTGAACAGCACAACTTAGTTGACTCCAAATTCGTAGGAGTGCAAAATTAGACAATTCGGTTTCGTCAGGGACTTGTTTGAAAAGAGCAGTTGTTGCTGAATAAAACGTCAGAAACTGGGGAAAGATGTAAGAATAAAGTATGAACAAATTGTCCTAGAACGGAGCCTGTGGTACCACAGATAGTAGAGGGCAGGATCTGAAACACGGCATTACGAGACTGATGGAAAAACGCTCAGCATACATTATGAAATAAAACAGTTAAAGTACAGTTCCTCTGACCCGAATGTTATCTCAAGCCGCTTGTAAAGAAGAATGGAATGGTTCCCCAGCGTGTATCAAACGCAGAGCGGAGTGAGCGTCTAGAAGCCGCCATAATGTGAAAACCACTTTTTTTATCAGCAATTGGTCAGCAAAAACATCCAAAAAACTCAAGCACTGCGGTTGCCACGCCATGGCCCTTCCTATACGCAGATTGATTGATTTCCAAAGGTTATTATCACCAAGATGATTCTGTAACTGATTAAGAACAACCTTTTCAAGAATTTTATGAAACAAAGGGAAAGGTTCGCAAGTGGCCTAAAATTTGAGGCAATGCGATCAAGCCCAGGTTTCTTGAGGATGGGGACGAACAATGGCTTGTTGAATGCTCAGGAACAATACCAGAAATTGAGGGATTCATAACAATGGGGTAATCAAAGGAAAAGGTCATCAGCACACTGTTAACAAAAGTCGTTGGAAACGGGTCAATATACACCCCTTTGTGGGCATCGGTTGATCAAATCAGATATTTCGTCTTCAGAGACAGAAACAAATGATCGAAGACGGGGCCCTTGTACGCAGCTAAATGATTTGCGTTCAGACTTGCGAGAATCAATTTCCTCTCTCATTTATTAATTTTGTCAGAAAAAATGGACAGAACCGTTGTGGAAGCTCATTTGGGGAATGTTGGTTGGTAGAAAGAAGTATTTGACGTCGTCAAAAGAATTCATTAGACACATTAAAGCGCTGTTTCGTAGAACAAGCAGCGGAGTTTATTCTCTCAGCGAAATAATCTCTCTTTGCAGAGATAACACACCGCCCGTAGCTTCGTTCCTCGTCAAGTAATGAACATTTCTTTATTACATTACTGGTTTTCTCCAGAGGCCGTTTCAGCGCGTCGTTTTCTACGTCGGGATTGTCTAACTGAAGTAGACACCCAAGGGGCAGCAATATTTGATTCGTTCAATGCGTAATATATGCGAGTCAAGCCCGATACGAGACCTCAGTCACTTTGCTTAAACTGCGCAAATGGGCATATATTTTTCTTTATTTTTGGTAATTCGTTCTTTATAATCAGATAGAGAAAAAGCTCTTAAGCTTACCCAATGTTCCGACTTTGGGTTCGTAGGCCTATGTCCATTTCTTCTTCTCTGGAAAAATGTTTTGCTCTATTTGTGGGGACGGTGGGGCCTTCGAATAGTGTTTGCTTTCTATATGTTATTTTATATTTGAAAATTTGAAATATTCCTGGTAATTCTAGGAGTCAGGTGAAGATCCTCATTGACATGTCGGTCTTATCAAGCCAAAACGATTACCCCTAATATAAGAAGTCTAAACTGGGAGTAATGCCGCCTCTCCTATCACAAACTGCGATATAGCATTTAAACAAAAGTACGATACACAAATCGGATTCAGAACATAAAAGTTAAAAAGTGAAAACAATGTTATCGGCCTAAATCAAAAGAATTGATACTCGCTGGTCACGCAACACTCCGAGACACGCGCTGGTTTGCGTATTATTCTGTTTTTTCTCGGAGGTGTACGCACTAAGAATGTCGCAATGGTTCCTTTTTTCAAGACAAAATCAAGGATTTTCGCATGCATAATCTCAAAAGGGTCTCCGTGACCCCATGATTTTTTTGTTTTTATTAGAAGTTGACTGAGTTCGCAACTTATACAAAAAAATCACAACAAAATATGGCTAAATTTTTAAGCTATAACAAAATGTCCTCGAAAAAATGATTTTTTCCATGACTTATGCGTGTTATAGTTGGCGAAAAATGTGCATTTTGTCATGTGTTTTAACTTCAAAAGTACATCGGTGACCACCGATTTTTTTTCTTGAATTTTTTCCGATCATATCGATGAAACGTTATTTATGCGAAGTTTGAAAGGAAAATAATGGCGGGAAGTATATATGACCCAAAACCCTTAAAAAACATGTCAATATTTTGGACCTATAGAGTTGGGTCACAGTGTTGTTTAAAATAATTTCGTTCTTCAAATACTGCTCAAAATTGGGGCCAATTGGTACCTGAATGGTTTCATTTTCCCCTTGGACCCTGATGGTCCTGGGTTAGGGTTATACACTTCTTGTGATGCTTCCCACAAGACGGTAAGACCTAGATCTCCCACATGACATAACTGACTTACATCAATCCAATTACACAAGTTAAAAAAATGTGGTTTCAGTTCAATACAACATTTCTTAACAGCTGTGAACAGTGTAAGGAAGTTCATTGGCTGATGCCCGTTCAATTCGACAATTGAACACAGGTAGTACGCACTGCGGATTGATGTTATTTGGAGGCTGAAGCTCTCGCGTCATACCACGTTCTGCTACGTTCGCGCGTTCCTGCCAACTTTGCGTCCTCGTTTCATATGTTCGTTGCGTTAACGGGTTGTTTGATTGTTGTTGTTACTGGGTGTGTCATCTTTTTCTTGATCTTTTTTTTTTTGGATTTCAGCCATAAGTAGCGCGAAATTGGGTTAAAGATGACCTTAATAAATTAAAGGCTTTAAGAATGAGAATAAAGTATGATTTTGGGGACAGGTAACTCTCTTTACGACAATTGAAACCGGCGACACTATTATTTGGCTTAGAAGAACTCACTCGGCCATCCGCCTCATCTTCCCCCACCTTTTTAAAATAATGGTATCGCCCGGTTTCAATTTGTCTTAAAGGAGTACCAGTTCCCCAATCATACCTTTATTCTCTAAATTTATGTCAGTTTTCCAAGGCTTCAACGGTGTACATACCCTGGTACTGCAGCAGTAGGTGGGGCCGGGTATTGAGGAATAACCACAGCAGGTCCATACGGTGTAGTTGCATAACCGCCCATCTGTGGTGCTGGCTCATATGGGAAATACGCTCCTGTTCCAGGTTGGACATAACCACGGCCTCTGCCCTCTGTGTCAGGCGAACGTACTGGTTTTTATTATTATCAACTGGCTTGGCAGACCACTCGCATGATAGACCCCTTCAAGGATGCCCTGTGTTGGTGAATTCAACAAGAAAATATACAGCATGTTACCGTCTCACAACCACTGACGCATATACTCCAAGTTTCCCTCCAACTTAAGATTTTAATGTCAAAGTAGTAGTGGGATGTGGCTAGATTTCTCACAATATAGGGTTAATTCAGTTCACACAAAACTCGCGTCCAAAATGCCAAGAGCCCATTTCGTTCACTAAGAATAATAATGCCCAATAAACATATGAAATGCTAGTCGTGCCTACTTACCATTCCTTCATTCATTGCTTCAAGGGCATCTTCCCGTGTGTAAAAATGCACAAATGCAAATCCGCAACTTCCTTCACTCGTTCTACACATCCTTCTTTTTCCAATTTTGTTGAACTCCTTCAGATGGTCCTCTTCCGTGCTATTGAGCATCAGGTTTCCTTACATCAGAATTTTTCACTCTGCAACAAACAAAAATTATCTCTTTCAAGAGGGCTACATACAGGATCTTTACCTGCAACAAACAAATCAATCTCTTTCAATATTGTCAACCTCCACCATGGATGTGTATTATATGATCATTAAGAAGAGATGGGCATTCTGCGGCAATGCCCCAGAATGCCCAAATCAGACCGAATCGGTTCGGAGTCATAAAAGAAAGATATTGGACAAAAATCAGGCATTGATATTTGTCATTGCACGATGTGTATGTACATGTCATACCATATGCTTAGAATGTTTACACGCAAACATTGGATTGATTCATTTTATGGGCGGTGTTGGTATCTGCTCTTTTCATTAGAAACAGTCTACTACATTAGATTTCATGACAAAGACCTATTCGATTTTTCTTTTAAAAATGTCTGCTGTATAATGTGTTATTGATTAGGTGATGTCTGTATATTTTTAGGTTCTCGATGCATTGGCAAAAATCAATGCCCTTGCCCATTTTGACCCAACCTACTTTGTCGTCAAGTCTGAGCGTGGTTTTGCAATTGAAATTTGGCCAGCACTCGAAGCTAAAAATATTTAGGCCATTAACCTCTAATCAATAATACACTCGTACCATTTGCCTGTAAAGTTATGACAAGGAACTATTAGGTGCAAGTGTGGTGTTTCACATTTGAATCTGCTTGCACAGTTTTCTAGCATAATATGGTTGCGAACCGACCTTATTAAGTTTTAGGTAAAGGGAAGAGGTACCTATTTTTGGATACAAAATACATCGCGTTCCCCCGCGGTCCGGGGACCGCGAGTGTCGTCTTCTATCCCCATGAGGTCACCAACATGTCACCACACTCCCACCCCCTCCTTTCCACCAGTTACAACATCCTCGTAGCCTTACGAAACTCATACGGCATTCATATTTAAGGGTTAACATCTTGACAAAAACCATTCTACCAGAAGTATTAATCCTTAAGTGCCTTCTTTCTGCCTTCTGCAATTCTTGTTGACGACGGCATAAAAGGGTGCTTTGGTTTAAGGGTTGGGTATCTAACTCCTTTCCACAGAGTTTGAGAGACATTACATTGTTAGATTATAACCTCCCATTAAAAAATGATAACTTTGATTATTATAAAGTCATTAGGTGATTGGCACCAAACTCATTCTTCTATCATCGAATAAGTGGGGGTGATCTCAGTTTGGATTTGGTAGGGACGTTCCTCTAAGAGTCTGGAAGTAGACCCATAATCTATTCAACTTGTAACCAATAAGTGGCACCAATATCTATACTGATGATGCGTTTGCTAAATTTAAAATACAAATTTAACACAATTTACATTTCCTCAAAATTTCAACTGTTTTGGCAAATTGATTTTTGGTTCAGATTGAGGAAATGGCCTAATTTTCCAATAATTTAAAAATCAAAAAACAAAAAAACACGCGTTTTTTTTTTAAAATTGGCTACAGTTCAATCATATACAAAAAGGCTGACAAAGAGACCCATATTTGAAAGTATCATCGCCATGGAGTATTAACACAACTAAAATCTCACAAAATCTCCAGAAAAATTCAGAAAGTAGCGTTACGTCATTAAACCATGAACTCATATGCCCGAAATCGCTGGGCCGGGCGGCCAGCGACACCGCAGTAGCGTGCCATCCCGGGGCATGGGACTGGGGCCCACCCGAATTTGCGACTTTTCTTGTTCCCCTCTTCCCTGACTCCTTCAGTCCCTCCCGGGGATAGGCTAGAAACCGATGTTGGGTTAGGGTTCAGAAGGTACAGAATATAAGTGCAATAGCTGCAATGTGATACCGCTGTGTCCCTGCTGCTATAGGATACCTCTCAATTTATCTTTACCTGAGTCAGTGGCTCTTGAAATGGTGCAGGCAACACAGTCAAACCTGAAGAACCATTTCAAGGGCCACTGCCACTGACCACATACTTTGACATAATAGTAATGTTTGATGGGAATTTTCTGTTCTGACAAATGGCAGCTCTTTCACTCATGACCTTATTGCACTCACAAGACCTACTTCAGCCCTGTTAACCAATTACCCACTGACCATTCACTTAAATAACTCCACGAAACAAAGACCCATATTCTTGGAATTCAGCAGCTGTAGCAAACTTATGTCCACTCTATTTTTATAAACCAGTTAACAACCAAATAAACATTTTTCAATTTAAATCCATCAAGTGCAATTAAGTTGCTTATCCCTATTGCTTTACATCACCAATTGATGTCATAAATCACACATATCACACGTCGATTACCTGGATAAGGCTTGGGGAGAGAACAAGAATGTAGACATGAAGTATTTGACACTTAAAATGTGCCCTTTCCTAATTTAATGTTTTTTTCTCATTTATATAGAATGATTTCTTGGTTTGAACCACCTTGTCTGGTCTTAGGCCTTCCTGTTGCCAGATGTGTTCTGTATCAGTAACAAGTCATCCTGTGATTGAAACCACAATCCTGGATCCATTTGAAGGAAGTAAAATCACCATTTATTGTGAAGAAGGTCATAAGCAGGCCCGCCCCTAACCAGATTTTTTTAGGGGAAGGGCGATTTTTGTCAAAAGGGGAATTTTTTTTTTCAAAATTTGTGCGACCAAGTGTAATATCTCCCAATTTGACAGACCCATTTATGAAATGCGACCATAACAAGCATCCATGGATTAAAGCACACCTGGATCCAATTTTTGTTCAACAGGGGACTTTTTTTTCTACAAAATTGTCATGGGGGGGGAGGGGTAACAAAAAAAAACATTTGTCATTTTGGGGGTTTCCACCCCACATTCCCCTCCCCTGGTTACAGGTCTGGTCGTAAGTGTAATATCTGCCATGTCCTACATTGTTGATATCATGTAATACTTTTAATTTACTCTTTCCTCCTTTGAATCAGTAACTCTTGAACAACCATTTCAAGAGTCCCTGTCCAGTGGTCAAAGAATCGGCATAACAGTACTTCTCAGGATAGTTATCAAATTCCGCGTGACCAGTGCGTTTGTCCCGCGTATTGTTCCGCAAAAGTCTCGCCAATAACGCGTTAGTAAAACTGCCATTTTTGACGACGGCCGAACTTTAAATCGCGGGAGTCACTAACGCGTTAGTTTGGCGTATTGACGTGAAACGCCTTGCAGGAAATTTCAGTGGAGTATCCCTTTGTCATCACCCTTGAGGATCGTTACTGCTATATTGATTGACTTTTAATACATTTCATTATGGCAAATATCTTGACAATGACAACATTAAAGGAAGGCCGACTCAGAGATTTTCCTGAGGAGGGCGCCCCCCCATCACTTTAAAAAATCGGTTTTTTGCATGTACATATTCTTGTCCACTACTAATCACTGTGGGTGCAAATTGCCAGCTTAAACAATCGAAGTCTTCATCTAAGAAAATCACACTTTGTTATAAAATCCGAATCGGATTTTTGTTTACACAGTATCCATGGGACGTATACGACAACATAATATTTACTTCAATCAACGAAAAATAAGATTCAATCTCAATTTCGGATTGTGTCATCTTAGGTTCCTATCTTTAGTTCTAGTTGACTATTTTTCATATTACACAAAAACTAATATTTCGAATCTCTGAGTCAGACGTTAAAGGAATGATGACATTCCCATTCCCCCTTACGTTGTAATATTGGGAATATTTGCCACTTGGTTTCCAGTGCTTGTGCAAACTTGCTATTCCTCGCTGTTTACTTCATCACTCGCACGATTTCCTGTTGGGAATCCCCATGAAGTTGCCATTAATAGCAGAACTATCAGTCATCAATTTGTAATTACAGGTCTTATACTCTTTGTAGGCCGATACATACTGGGTCACCGGCCAATATCTTGGTGTAATTTCCGCTATATATAATGCAAGTTGAAAAGGCATTTATTTTATTATTATGTGTTTCAAGTTTGTGTTCTCCGAATTTTTGTAGACATAACAGCCGCGAACTCCACTATCTATTTTAAAACTTGGATTTGGTTGCACTTCTCATGGCACGTGGGTAGTCCCTGGCATGACCCGGGGCGTGGCTAGATTGTTGAGAATTGAGACTTTTAACAGTGGACATGTCATCTCATCGTGATGAATTTCAGAACTGAGCATGCAATTCACATGTTTCTGTGTGAAAACGAATAAGGCAAACTTACAAAACAGAAAAAATATGAAAAATATATATTCCTGTCATCCTGTGTCCGTTGCTTGTAATAATAAATCGGCAGTATATTTCCGAAACAAACACTGGTAATTTTTATTCTCCTAATCGACATGCAAAGATAATGAGTCGGGTAACGGGTTTCGTACTTTCTATTACAGAATTTAATTACGTCCGGATTAAATTAACGTCATGCAAGGGAATCCCTGGGTTACCACAGATACGAGAGGGTAGGGGTCGATACAATTACTCTACCCGCCTATTTCTTTCCTCGTACATTTGTCAAAGTAATAACGACAACGACAAATACCTTTTCTTCCTTGATCAGAAGGAAAGCTCAGCGAACTTTAAAAATTACGTCCCTCCTTTGGTAAAGGCCCAAGTCTCACGTCCACAATTTCCGCTTTAACATCAAGGACTCGCACTTTTACTTCGTAGAGTGCGCCCGGATGGGCGGTTCATTCCTGTAGCTTGGCACCCATGTCGTTACATTCTCACCTCAAGCCGCCTATATTTAACTCCCCAGTAAAAGTTACCATTTTTCGCCTCTCAAACTTGTAATTTGCACGTGTATATGAAAAGTTATACTGCGATCATGATCAAAAATAGTTTGGGTATGTCATATTGCAATGCGTTCCGCCCAGGCCAAAGCCGCCCGGGTCGGCTGCCAAAACTTTCCACTCCTAGGTGAGGTGGTTTTGGCAGTCGTCATTGGTGTTTTCTCTGCATATAAATTCACTCCTCTACTCTATTATTTATTTAAACTTTCTTTCTTTAGGCAGGGTACCCCTTCAGTGACAAGAGCCTGATTTCAATTAGGCCTGCATATATACACATTGTACAGATTGAACTTATACAGACATTACATAAGATAAAAATACTAACACAGAACAAAATCAAATAAGCAATGAGTAAAATGAACATAGACATTCTACATAGTACAAAATATCTTATGTGGGATTACTGTTAGATGCTTTAAACTGAGATAGACTCATTGTGTTATTATAGTTACAAACATCGGATCATCAGAAGGAAGACTGTCCATTTTGGTGCTCTCATATGGAACTACGTTTCCCTGCAATTTAGGTTCCAAGGTTGTTTCATACAAGGTTTGTGTTGACTTCTGGTACCTTAAAATGAAACTGAGGTGATAAAGTGACTGAAGAGAACGGTAACCTGGGCAAATACCTTTGAAGCATTTAAAACTAACATTAGCATATGGTTATATACAACCGATCATTAAGTTTGTTCCACCAGTGTACACATCAAGCTTAACAGGAGTTCTAATGTCAGCCTGTATAATTATGCGAGCTAATCTATTTTGCAGAACTTGAAGTGTGTTCAAAAGATCGTTAGTACAGTTAGCCAGACAGGGCTGCAATAGTCCAAAATGTGGCTGGACAATTGAATTTGCAGCATAGTACGAGTATCTTTTTGGAATATAATATTTAAGTCTCTTAAACACCACAACGTTTAGAAATACATGCAGACATTGATTGATATGATCACACCAAGAACATCAGAGGATCAAAATGACAAAACCAAGATATTTAAAACTTGTCAACCCTTCAATAGTATCATTATTACAAACAGTGTCAGAGAAACATTTTGAAAATTATTGGACATGACACTGTGACCAAAATACCAAAACTTGGTGGTTCTGCATTCAGTGGTTTGTTATCCTCAAACCATTTAGAAATTTTTGTTTAAGTTTGATTGAAGTTCAAATTCGAGAGTGTGTGGATTGTCTGAAGTACAAAAAGTGTTGTATCATCCATACATATTAACTTTACATTAACACTATTTGAAATATTAAGTTTGACAACAATGATAAAAGAATAGTGCCAAGTATCAGAGCCTTGGGGGATTCCAATGTTGATAATGTTTTGAAGGTCCAGAAAGAGTAAATTAATGTGGACTGCCTGAGCTGTCAATGAGATAGGATCGAAACCATGTAATTGCAGGACCAGTAATACCATTTTGTTAGTTTATCAATGAGAAGAGAATGTTTAACACAGTAAAAAGCCTTTCTGAGGTCAAGAAAAATTTGCACCTGTTGCACGACCCTCTTCCATATTTTTCACAATAAAATCCTACACAAGCAAAGTAGTACCTTGTGGAATATAGCACGAAAACCTATTGGTTATCAGAGAGAAGGCATTTGTCACAATGTACGAATACAATTGATTGTGAACAGCTCTTTCCATGATTTTTAGAATAGTGGCAGAACGGAAAAAGGTCGACAGTTCCCCACATCTGACTTGTCACCAGTTTTAAATATAGGGTAAACTTGGCTTTTTTTTCCAGTCTGCCGAAAAAACCATGTAGTAAGGGAGGTTGCACATAAAAGCAAGAGAATTGCTTATATAAGGAGGCATCCAGCTTTAGCAGTTTTACACTGAAAGCATCCAATCCTGGAGACTTATTATAGACATATCACACACATATTTTGCCTATAACAAACTTTGGAGAAACATTACAGAACTGAAATAGAATCACAATACGATAAAATTATTTGTATGTGAGGTTGCTTTCCTGCCTTATGACTATCCAACTTATCTGCAAGAGAAGAATCCAATAGAATGAATAAGTTTTAAAAGCTTATCCGTATCTTTAAACTCAATGTTAAACCATCATCAGTCTTACAGAATTGGCAGTATAATGATGCTTTTTTAGTAACAGCTTTGTGAGAGTATACCATAATTTTTTTGAGTTGTTACCATTTTCAGGGCAATAAAGCAGAATAGAATTCTCTTTTTAAAGAGTGACCATTTGTTGGCTTTAATTGCGATAAAATTTAGCCATATGCCCATCATGGGGACTCATGAGAATTATGAGCTCTAGCGAAAAATAGCACGGTCTTTGCAAACAGTCAGCTTCACATCCTACAATACAATTACAGGACTTAACACTGT
This sequence comes from Ophioderma brevispina, assembly GCA_023653785.1. Taxonomy (NCBI): domain Eukaryota; kingdom Metazoa; phylum Echinodermata; class Ophiuroidea; order Amphilepidida; family Ophiodermatidae; genus Ophioderma; species Ophioderma brevispina. Next base: position 32,767 of record JAMKCH010007070.1, read on the forward strand.
GTGTGTTGATTCCAGTTGTCTAAGTGCTTAATTTTAGTTTAAATCTGCAGCTAAATGGAGTGGAATCGGGCAAAAATTTCAATTTTGATCAGGCAGCCCGGCTGAACATCGGGCGATAAATTTTCATGCAACTTCCCATATTTTGATAGCAGTCAGGCCGAAAAAAGGATTTTGCGATGCAGGTGAAGCTTGAAACTCAACAATACATGCGCATCTCATTGCTGGTTGTAATCAATTTTGATCTATCGCTGTCATAAATGTTATTCATGCTCTTGAGTAATATACAAGATAAAAGACAAATTCCGGGACAATTAAGCGCGTTTTAAATTATTAGCTCCTTTACT
>JAMKCH010007071.1:0-32277 GCA_023653785.1 Ophioderma brevispina
TCTTTGCAAGTTATTACTGATGACATTGTAATGAAAGTGTTTGAAATAGTCGAGAATATGGAAATACACAAGATTTTATTAAAACTTCATTTTTGGTGCACATTAACAATGGCCATCAATTTTGCATTATGAGTCAATGGAGATGTCACACACGTAACCACCAATGTCACACACGTGACCATACTTAGCGATATAAAATTGTTAATTACCAAGTAAAGTTTGCTTGTTGCTTTTAATTACCACCATTGTTGTAATGCCAAAATACCAATGTCTTTCTGAAATAAATATAAGAATGTGAGTACTTAAATATTCACAGAATTTTACAGTTGAAGTTTGAATTCTAAAAACCCCTTTTTGTCTGAGGTCACAAACGTGACCGAGCTTTATTTGCCCCTCATGACAAAATAAATCAATCTGGCGAAAGTGGAAACGTTATTTTTGGTTAGGATTGGTCTAAAGGTTATTCATTATACATAAAGTAATAACAGATTTGTTATATTGGTAAAACAGCATTGGGTTGAAAATCAAAATTTCCCATTTTTCGGTCACAAACGTGACCGAAGAATGGCCCACCTGCAATGCCACCTCTGAGTGTTTTAAAAAAAACTTGTAAAAACCCATCTACTTACTTCGTAACAGTCATTCTCTCCATTTTGCCATGTATTATCTATTTGCTGTTTTTATATTTTAAGATTGTAACTTAAGATTGTTATTTAAGTCATAATGTGTAGTTTTGTTTTGTAAAGGGCATAGATCTCTTCTGGTTTATGCACTTAAAAGCATCTCATTATTATTATTATTCATGAAATTTCTCAATATAAAAAGTTCATGTCAACCTCTCTTTCCTTCATGAGAATTTTCATGTCCCCCTCACTTAAAGGGACAAGCAGCGATTTGCTGATCCCAAACATCGTAAAAATCATCAAAATTTATATTTTGATATTTTTGTTATTGGCATGGATGTGCTAACATAACCTGCAAGTGGTAGGCTTGAAATCCGTGTATTAAAGACAAGGCAGTACTTTTTATCTGATTCTGTAATTTAGATACATGCGTATCAAAATTCCGACTTGAGATCAAAAAAGCCTTTCTCTGTGAATATCCGAGATTTTTAAGCATGATATTGTGCACCATGACCTGTACAGTTTGACATCAAACACAAAGATTATTTATATTTGTTTATTCTGTACTGGTGTAAACCACAATCAGCTGTTTAGTGTAGATTTTGAGACGTCATCGCTGTATATCTATTTACGGGAGACGTTATGAAAAATTCCTTCAAGTACTTCATTTTTTTCACTATTTGGTGTGTTTTTTTCTACATTAAATCAGTTATATGGAATTATACATATTTATCCCTGATTTATAAGTAACAAAAATGCATTTCTACATTTTTCGATTATCTCACATTATCGCTGCTAATCCCTTTAATTTTTTTTCTATTCCCCTTAAAATCATCCATTACCCATGTAAAAAATGACCCCTCCGTAAGAGACTATGTCAACTTAATCACCATGTTGAATTTTCTTGTTTGAGTTTGTAAAATTCACAATGGAAAACAATTTCTACAAGGAAACAACAAAGGGTTAAGGGTCTGCTTATACAGCCTTTTTAAAAAAAAATGGTACAATCAAAAACCGATTTTTTTCAATATTATATCTCAATATAAGTTAGTCGTTTTGTACATCATATTAAAGAGAGAAGACCAGGCTTTCCAGGATTTTTTGTTTTATCTAATTTGCTTGTTTCAATCGAGAGATACCTTTAGTTTACTGTGGAACAAAAAAATCGAGTTTGTGCCACTTTCTGGTTGAGTGAAAACGGTGAAAGAATTAGTTAAACATAAGTTATTCACATTTGAACAGATATGAAATTCTTTAAAAAGGGATTAATTTCATAAAGTAACTCTAAAAGATACGAAAACAGTTACGTAATGGTGGAAGTTATGATCAGTAAGTTCTGGCTTTAAATAAAGTGAATAACATTCGCCATACTGTTATTTGTTAGAAGAGAACCGTGAGCATGCATACAGCAACCTGGAGTGGAGAGTTTTTATGGTCTTGAAGTATCATGAAACGCAAATTCCTACCAACACCTTGATACTTTGCTTCCAAATTCAAATTGTTATTGACTTCAACAATTAGTAAATGCACAAAGATAGTGCAATATTTCAAAACCATTTATTTGGATTTGGAGTTTTTTTGTGGTTGCAATTACATTCCTTCTGCATGATTTTAACAGATACCAATTATGTAAAAAAATCAAAGCTCCATTTCATTGATGTGCAATAATTATTTGTATTGTTTATTATTTATGAAAAGAACTGATTATGTTGACTATTAAAACTTGTGTTGCTAAAACTAGACTTCCTTTGTTTACTTTTATCTGTGTTTTGTTTCTTTTGTCAAGTTGCAATCTTTTGTAAGCTTCAAGAGAGCATGGCATAACTGCGCGAAACAACTCAGCCCATGCATAAAAGTGGCACAAAATTGATTTTGGTGTATCGCACTAAATTGATTATATCTCTAGATTGACAAACGCAAATAAGATGAAACAAACACCATTGGAAAGCCCGATCTTAGTTCTTTACTATTATGCCAAGTAAGAATGACTTTTTTTGAAATATCACATTTAACCAATTTTTTTCTGATTGTACCACTTTTTTGAGACAGGCTGTATCTCGCTAAACTGTGAACTGCATTGCCAATATATTAAACACTTTCTGCCACAACTCACTGCAAATCCAGTTCAAACAATTTAAACTTTATTACATTTCCACGATGCAGTAGTGACTGCAGTGCGGGTAATGCAACTCACCGCCACGCTGATGCAGGGGGGCATTTTCCCCACCAAAATTTCTCTTTCCCCCAGTTTGCCCCCCCAGCTGAAAGAAAAATGATGGAATTTTGGCAAAAATCATTGATTTGTGGCCAAAAATCACCAAATTTGGCGATTTGGGGCCAAAATTGGTTTTAAAACCTCCATATTTTGCCCCCCCAGAATTTCCCTTTTGCCACCCAAAATTTCACACCCCCCCCAAAAAAAGAGGTCTGGCGCCGCCACTGCGCTGATGCAGTTAAGTATGAACGAACCTCATGACTAAGTGAGACACAACATCACATGCAAGGATAACAGTTAAAGAGACACTGGCACATTTGAAAAATAGTGCGCCCTCAAGATTTTTCAAAATCGATATTTTTGCATGGTTGTAAAGCTTTTATATACAAAAGCCCTCACCCTAAATGATTAAGACCAAATCAGCTTCCTTATGGGTAAACGGAACGATTTTGTAATTTAGCGTCGCCGGCGACGTGAAATTCAGCAGACGACGAAAATGGCGTTTAACACAAGAACACGAACGCCGTATGCATGTTTCCCATGCTATGCACACTGTTTGACCGGTCTATAACCTTTGTGGTTTTAATATTGATCAGTGAGTACGAGTCAAAAATATTCATGTAATATACACATTTGTTGATTAAAGTTATGGAAAACTTAAAAGTTGGCCTACAAATTACCTGGATATCTTTATCCTCATATCTGTTTTGGGGTATGTTCTTTTTATGTGTAAAATATATCTCTCTTCTTCCAATGGCCTAGACTATCATTTGAGAGCAAATTGAAGAAATTTCATATTTTGTGAAAATATGCCAGTGCCGCTTTAAGGATACAACCAGAGAGAATATTAAAAGGTACATTTGATGATCCTAGCACTTTCAGTTATATGTATACACGGCAGCTACACCATGTCTACCGCAGCAGCTACTGCACAGTACACACTGAGCTAGTTGTGATGCAGTAGTTACAAAATGGGGCTTGCAAAGACACAGTTATTAGGGTTACAGTGATGTGGCTACTTACTCTGCTGTACCTACCCCATGGCTACCCTGTAATTGCCCACTGGTTGAGTGAATATAACCGTGCATTTGGTGTAGACAGTACCGGATTAGACACGCAGCTACCACGAGCATACCGCAGTTACCACAAACCCATTTTGAGGAGTGGATAAATTTCATGAAATGTTTAGCATTTTTTGAAAACATTTTTTTTTGAAATCATTACGAATTTCAAATCGGACATCAAAATCCCCCATATTTCGCACGTCACAGGTAATAAAAAATTGCAAATATATGCCAAAATATCTAATTTAACAAAATTGGCCATGAGAAATAATGCATGTGTGTGGCCAGTGTAACCACGTAGCTACTCAACGACGGGGGAGACAGCCTGTGTGACACTATCCGTCATGTGGCAAAATACACGGATTCCTGGATGGCGAGTATCCGTCTAGTGGTGGTATTCATGTCTACTTTGTGGTATCTGTGTGGTTAACTCCATGAAGAACTTGGCTGTGTATCCTAAAAAAATTTATTTTCCAAACAGTCATTGATTTTGACGGTGTGTTTTGATGCTATGAGCGAATGAACTTTGACCTCCAAATCTGTTCAACACTCCTATGCCCCTTGTTCCAATGCATAACCATACTTATTACTGCATTTCAAAACCTTGACATTTTATTTTAAATGTATTATACCAAATGTTTGAATGTTGACCTTTTAAACCCCCCAACCCCGATAGACGTCGGGGGACACGAGGATCCTGAATGTCACAGGTAGTAGAAGCTTACACCTTCTAGCAATATGCCCCAATTTGGCTGCAATGTTTGCAGTAGAAAAAAAGATTCACAAATTGACCTTTTTGTGGATACACTGACAACAGACAGACAATTAGGCTAGCGGCCAAGCTTCAAAAAGTGCTTTATTGTTTCGAGTAACCCCTCCCCTCGTACAGACAAAACCCCACCACTTTTTATTCAAAGGCCAATTATATAGGATTTATGAAACTATGGTTGTGGTCAAAATATGTGGTGGCAGGGATTTTTTTTTGGCAAAAAACCTATTTTGGGGCTAAAATAAAGAAAACAACATTGATTTTTAATTTTAAATCCAAAAGCACAAAATTCATGACACATATGTACCTTTTTGTTTTAGATCTACATTTTTAAACTTGCATAAAACGGTCAGATGATATTTTTGCTGCACAAAATGCAGTAGAAGGAGTTATTTTGGGGTAGAAAGGTAAATTTTTTGGCTAAAAATCAATCAAAATATTAATTTTTCCTTAAAACAATGGACAAAAACACCACACTTGTATGAAGTAACATCATGATTTGTATAGATTATATTCTGTAATTGTGTGCAGTGTCCATACAGACGTTGGAGCTATATGTAATACTAACAATTGGAGAATGGTTTTTTGCCATTAAAAAATGCATATTGATGATAATTGAGAAAATGATAATAAATTCAAAAAAATATATTTTCGGCCAAATAACTGAACGATTAAACACGTGTTGTTACTTTTTTGGTTAGACTTATTTGTAACTTGATTTGCAAAAAATAAGTCTTGCCCTCAACAAAATTGGTGAATGGAAATGAGTTAAGAGTCCAATTTTTGGCATTAAAATAAGCAAAAATAATTGAAAAAAATGCATTTTTGGGCAAAACGTTAGATTTGATATACAATGATTACTTTTTTCTGCCAAGCTACAACATGTACATTCAGGTTTCACTTAAGTACAACCGCACATTTTTGAAATACCTAAATTAGTACCCAGGGGCAGTTTGCCCAAAGCAAATTTTCTTAGTACGTCAAATAAAGTAAATGAAATGTGGTAAAATGGCTCGAAAAATCAAAAAGCGCATGACCTACTGGAAACTAAATTGTTATATTTTGTGGGACTTACCGCATTCATTTGGTGTTTTAAGGTTTTCAAACCAGATTGTAACGTTTCCTTGTTTTTTGAACTGGTTCCAAGCAAAAAAGGTGTCCAAGAATGCAATAAAAATAATTCCGTTGTTCTTGTCGCGCATAGCTTTTCGACTAAAAAAAGATAAATAAAAAACTATCGCAAGCTCTAAGGGCTGGCATGTTGAAGCTGAGACACACGAGTACAGTTTTCAAGAACTTTCCTGTGTCAGGGATTTTTTTGTAACAGTTCAATCACCACTTTTTGAGTCAGTTCCCTGAACCCAATTTTTGATTCATTTTTATGTATTGGCTTGTGTCTGTGATTTGGTTGGCTGCTGCACACTGCATCCTTGCTATGGCCCTGTCCTGCATTTTCGATTCGTTTTTCCTAATTGATTATTGTTAAGTGCTAACAATATAGATGTAGCAAGCAATATATAAATGTTAAATGTCACACACAATTGAAAAGTGCTATTAATTTAACAAATGGCATCACTTAATTAGCTTTAATTTCTCAGTTGTTAATCTCAAATTTTAACATAGTGGGACCCAGTTAGTTGTTATGCAGATAGGGGTAAGAGAAAACATGGTAAGAAGGCCCTTCACATAAATGTTAAGAGGGGAAAACAATAAAAAAGAAAAAAGTTGAGGGGGAAAATTCTGCGACACATGAAAAGAATGAAGAAGGCCAAAGAGGACAGACAGGGGGTCGCCCCTGAGAAGAAGGAAAGGGAATAAGGACCGTTGTCCCAAATAGATCGTCCATTGAAAAACAAAATAGTGATGATGCTTTTGCCATATTGAACATACAATAGCTCCACGCCATAGAATTAGTCCCAAATATGTCAATTTTTTGCAATTATTTATACTTTTTGCATTTTGGTGGACTTGAGCATTTGGTTGTGTTCTTATAAAATCAGTTGATGATGATGATGAAAAGGCTGTAAAATTTGTACCCCGAGAGATCAGGACCTGCCCCTTTCTATAGATTTATAGGGACCAGGGAGTCTATGATATATATCATATGGCAGGTTTTAAACTTAATATTAATTTTGTGAAACAAAAAGAAAATGCCCATTTTTGGACATAACACCATGCCATAAATTCTCCAAAAATTACAATATCATTTTTATTTAGAATGAAGAGCTCCTCTAAGGTGGCATTGCAGCATTAAATGAAATTCATCTTCGACCTCATGTAAAGAGCAAGATTACATACTCTCGAAAGATCTCTTAGATTAAAATCTATTAGATTATATTGCAGTCTATTTTTTTACCACATTTAATATAATCTTGAATTTCCTTACTAGCAATCCAATTAGATTAATTTTTATTCTAAGAACTTAGAGAGTAACTTGCTCTGGAGGAATCTTTATGAAAATGACATCCCCTTTTTCTCAGTATCAGTACTGAATGGACATCTTCTAACTTGTAAAAGGTGATTTGCAAGAATGCCGACACATGAAGAAGATGAGGTAATTATCCAAACAAAAATTAATCTTTGAAAAGGACAGTACGACAAAACAAAGACGGAAAATATGAAAAAGGCAAAACCCCCTAACACGCTCAAAAAGGCAAAAAAACACCAGATTTTGCGAACGGAAGAGTGAGAACAATGTTAGGGTTCTTTTCCCCCGAAATAATATTGTTTTTTCTTGCCCCAAAAGGGTTCAAATTTCGGTAAAAAGTCATCTTTTGCATTGTTTGCAAAAAGCATACAAGTAATTTGTAAAATCGCAAAAGATTTTTTAAGATAACATAAAAATCAAAAAATATGTGAAAATCTTATGCACAAAAGTGCAGTACTGCCAAGAACCAACATAACAACTGACAGGGTTAGTCTAAACAATTTTATTCCACAGATTTAAAATCAAGTTGTACAATTGTATATTCCTGTTAACAGTGCAGTGGTTAATGCCATTATAGAAAATAAATTTATGTGAGTTGAACCTTCTTTTTATCCAATTGGATGTCTAGTCTGGGGTAAAGTGTGAAAATGCCAAAAATTGACCCAAAATTAAAAAAAACATACTTGCCATTATTTTTGCAAAAAGCATACAAAATTTGTAAAATAGCACAAGATTTTTTAAGATAACGTTCAAATCACACAATATTCCATAAAATGCACACAAGATTGTGCTAAATCACAAAATTCAATCAAAATTTGTAAAATCGCCAATGATTTTCCGAAATTGCCACAAAATTATGTAATCGCACAAGATTCTGGTAAACACAAGGTTCTGTTAAATCGCACACAATTCTGTGGGAAATTGCACAGAGTTTCATAAAAATCGCAACAAATTTAAATCCAATCGCATAAGAATTCGTTAAATTGCGCGGCAGGATTCCTCTTTAAAATCACAATAGGGATGATTGAGTTTGAGACTGAGAAATGATAAAAACAATCTAGGAATTGGCGAATGAATGAAATTTCACAAGATCATATCAAAATAGCATAAACTTTCAAAGACTCACGGTTGTTTGAAATACATGTATCTTTAGATTTTCATAGACTTATTGCGATTTACCACTTTCCAAGTGACATGGGGCTTTTTTAAGCTGGAGAGACGTGAAAAGGGGTCTTAAGGGCACAGCAAATACCCGTACTCTTTAAAATGTCAGTGCCCCCCCCGGGCGTTGAGGGATGCAGATATGACATATTCTCTAAAATCTATTTTAGATAGGACATACACGATCTCAAAAATCATATTTCTGCCCAGAATGCATGATGTTTTTACTAAATTGCCCAATTTGACTGTTAACATCATACCTTAACTGAATTCCAAATGGTAGTTCAAGTATTTTTCCGCTATATCTAGGCATAAAAATAGATGTTTTTCAGTGTAAAGTTTTTTAACTATTATTCGGGTTTTAGAAACATATTTGAGAAAAGAAACGTATATTTTCACGCAATATCACAATAAACAAGGTGATCTTCGGAGGCGTAGAGAATAGAGAAATAGTAAGGTCCTTATATAAATCAAGGCAATTTTTGGCTAAAACGATTAAAGTAATCCAACCGAAAGAGTAAACATGTTGTAAAGTTGCAGGACTAGACTTTATGAAAGTGAAGAATATTCTAACCGAAAAATGATCGAAGATTAAGAAAAGGAAGAAAACAAACAGTGTCCAAATGATATGAATCTCCATCCATTACGTGTTGTAGGAAGTGTATTGTGTTCTTTATTAGGTGCTTTTGGTCCTCTAAAACGTATGGGGATATCGTAAACTAAACTTCGTTACGAACATCTTAAAATATGATTTTTGACGATTGTTTTTTTTATTTTCGTGAAGCAAATCATATTGCTTCTGTTACTGTTCCCATCTAATTTGGCCATTTCATGCCGTTCTCAAAGTGTCTGGGACTTTTTAAAAAAAAATAGAGACAGCAGTCACGAATAGGTCGTCCGATTATGAACCCTAAGTAACCCCTGAATGACCTTTGACATCCTCATGTGGTACCCTACGTAAGCCCGATTTAAGGGACGGCCACACAGACACACCAAATTATGCCGACATAAGCAATAGGTCTTTCCGATTGCATTGGACGACTTAAAATGATATAAAAACTTTGTAAGTTTAATCTGTCTTTACTCACTCAACCTAATCTAATAAAAAACTGGGTATTTAAATACTGAGAACGCTATAAGATACAAGCAGGTACAAATAGGTTTAAAATGAAATTTTTGAGATAATTTTGCCATTTTAAACTAAAATTAATTTTTTTATCAAATACCTTAGGCTTTTATCTTTCCTGACTGCCTGTTGTTAAAAGGAAATCAAAATCTACAGAGAGAAGTTTATTACCACATCCAATTTTTAGTGCTTTAGTGTATTTCTCACCGCTTTCAATTTTTAACCCAAAAACAGGGATTTTCTTTGCACTGGGAAATTAAACACACCTGACCTAAAAGTTTTAAGTGGCTGTACCGACAATATCTGAAAATATAGATCTATAAAAAACAATGATGCTACTCGTAAGTAAAAATGTGGTGCTTTGTCTATTTTCTTCGAGAAAATCCTTAATTTAGCCAAAAAAGACCTTTTTTACGAAAAACAACCCAATAAATTACCACTTGTTTACCCCAAAAGTAGCATCTTGACTATTAATGCAATCTATAAATAAAGATCTTATGTTTAAACAACATACCACCACATCAAGTCCTATGTTTGGGCTTAAAAATAAAATCTCATGATTTTCTTAAATTTTAGCCCAAAAATAGAGTGTTGGCCAAAAAACACCACTGCCATCAAAATTTTTTTACCCCAACCACTTTCGCTAAATGATACAGTATCATTCGAAAAAAGTGGTGGTGTTTGTTGTTTATAAAGAGGGGTGGGGTTCCGACCAATTTGCAATCTGAACCGCTTCCATATAAAACATGCATATGGCAGAATTTTGTTTTCGCAATCCTTTAAAAAATTCAATGAAAATAATAATTTAATTAATGAATTGAAATTAGTATTTTTAAAAATACTAATGCATTTATATTGAGACTCCAGTACCTGTTGTTTTGATATGCTGAAGCCCTTACATGCTGAAACTCTTACGAATTCAACAATCTTGACATAATTGACAGGCTTTTTATTGTCAACACGGACAAGGAGCCAAAAATCTGAACAAAAAACTCCGGCTCTTGGTCATTATAATTTCCAGAGAACCAGGAGCCACTTTTCAGGACCAGGAGTCATAAATATTATTAATGCTAATAAACACTAGGGCCCGTATGCACAAAAAGTTGACAAGGTTTAAAGTTAAACCTGGTTTAAAGGTGCAACGAGAGATTTTTGAGGCACCCAAATGTTGTGTTATAATAGTATTTTCATATTGACTAGACACTAAATAGATGTCTTACCTTGTATTTGGCTACAGAAATGCCTTAAAAGAGAGAAAAATGGCGATTCTAATTGGCTCATATTTCAATACAAAAAATAGGCTGAATTTGATATTTGCTCCTTTACGAAATTAGAAATTTCAAAATTTTTGTACCAAAGAAACATTTATCAGCTTAATCCTTCAGATAGGGTTCTTTTTGATGGATAGCTTTACATTAGGACAAATATCAGTACTTTCGATTTTTTGAGGGACACCTGAATGTGAAATCTCTCGTTGCACCTTTAAGTCAAAATTACTTTTGCCTCAAATTGATAGTTATTCACACTTTCTTTATAAAGTAACTAGCAAATTTGAAATATTTAAATGCAAATTTCAAAATAAATACAAAATACATTGTGTCAGTGTAAAGGAAAATGTCTTTTCTGGTGGGACAAAATTAAACTTAGACCGGGTCTAAAGTTAGATATGGTCTAACTCTTTTGTGCATATGGACCTATTACTCTAATACTTCACATAGCATTATTCAGCTTATTCTGAAGTCATTCTGCCTCTTTTACCAAGACCCGGGCGCCATAGTAGGGAAAAGAACCAGTGCCTGGGCCCCATTTTGGCACAAGAAAGTCCATAGGATAAAAATCGATCAGTGCCTAGCTAATAAAGAGCCTGGTTATTGAATTGAGCATGTTGTTTATTCCAAAAGGTGTCTTGCAGTTCTAAACATCCTCCATTACCTGTATTATGGGCAGGGCCATAGCCAGGGGGAGTGCAATGCACCCCCCCAAAAAAAATGGCAAAGGTCCACTTTATCATGCTGAAGGCATTTTGGAGGCGACGGTAAAAATAATTTGGGACAACCGCCGAGCACAGCCGAAAAAAATTGTCGGTACAAATGCCCCCTCACAAAAGGTCCATTTCTGGCAAATCTGCAAACCCCCAAATAAATTCCTGGCTACAGGCCTGATTACGGGTGAGAGGTGAATTATATAATCATTGCAACCTGTCCCTCACACAATACTTCTTCACCTTACTGTACAACAAACCACCCACTGATGATAAAAGGCATCTTGCACTAAAATCCAACATGGTATAGCCATCCTGCATAGTACACTGACTTTGAAAAAGATTTTTAACCGTCTTTCAATATAACACCACATGTGTGGATTGCTCTTTGATTTTTAATGAAAACCAGTGCAACCCCAACAAAGAGCTATTTGTGGTTGCTATTACCCTAAACAGTCCAATCAAAACACAAGTTATGTTCCAAATCAAATTTCTACATCAGAATCGCCCAAGCCTAATCCATTCTAAATATGTAACTAAACACACCACAGAAAATTGTGGCTATGAATAGCCACAATTTTCAATATGGTCACCAAGAAAAGTTATCAGTAGCTTCCCACAATGCATTGCTTGCAATGGAGGTTTTGTACAATTATTTGATGTGAATCGTTAGAGATAAAACATGGCTAAATTAACAGTACTGGTCACAAAACATGCATTTTAAGAATGTTTGTCGCTAAGGATTCACATGACTACCTGTACAAAAATCTCCATTGGAAGCAATGCATTGTGGGAAGCTACTGATATCTTCGATTATGGTCACCTAGATAAAAGTGGGGAATTACAAGTCCTTTCAAGTAGCCACTTTGTTATAGTTCCACTTCACTCTTAAGCTTTCCAAGTGTAGCCTCCGCTAACTTCATTTTCATTAGACTTATTCTTTGAAACTCAGTCCGGGCCTCATTCCACTGTTTGAAGGTTACCTGCAAGAGACAAGTAATGATAGAAAGAAAGCAGGTAGACAATCAGAGTTCTAAAATCAGGCTGATTTGGGCCTTATAAGTTCTGAATCAGAATCAGGGAAATTATCACGCCATTTGCTTAAAAGAAAATGAATCACAAAAGTCAAACTTCTCTAAGTCACGTCACATGTGTTTTACAAATGTCATTTAAAAAATCAAACGAGAAAGGTTGACCAAGAAAAACAATGATAGAACATGAGGTCTAGTGTTGAATAGTTCTAAGTTATGTAAGATAAGCGTATTTGCGTAGGTGATGAAGTGGAAGAGGTTGGTGCGAATATTTGTCAGGTTAGGAATTGTAACAGGCCGCGACATATATTAAATTTTCCTACTTGCCCCATCGGGCAAACTCATAGAGAAACGGCTTGCCCGAGACAGTGAGAACTGCCCGAAAATTACCGCGATTTTCAGCGGGAAATGAGCTCCGTACATGGTAGCCAGCCGCTGGTCTGAGAATGCTGTACCGCGGGAAAAACACTGATGATTAAAAAACGTTCCGGAAATTCCCCAAGCCCGTCTAAGCTTTCAACTATGATGATCTTTATTGACTTTTCAGCTCATGACCACAGGGAATCACGTCACCACACCACGTGTAATTTCTGATCACAACTTTGCCAATACCGGTTAAGATTCTGCGGAGATGCTAAAATAAGTTTCTAAAATTTGTTTTGTGTTCAAAACAAATGATACGCACGTGGGCCATGACGCCGGGGTTCACCGTCGGCCATTTTGTTAATTTTGTCAAGCTAAAAGGCACGTATTTTAGCAATAAAAAATACATGAGATTATATTTTCGATTTCAAATCTATGGTAGTCGTTTTGAAATGATTTGTTTTAAAAAATAATTCAGAGTTAATACCGGTTTATTTTGTTTACTTGCAATATTAACATATGGAATGGAAGCTATGTTCACTTAGTTGTTTGGTTGATCCATTTACTACATGGGTGAGTGTAATTGCTTTAGTGTATACTGAATCAGGAAAGAATTTGCAGCGCTTTTTTTGGCGCGGGGAAAATACCCAATTTATCAGTGCGAGACATCGAGCTGAAAAGCTGGTCTCTAAGCGCCGATCACCTCCGGACCAGTTAGGTATCAATTTGGAGGTGAATAATTTCATTGTTGGAAGCTGTCCGGCGGAAAATCGTATTGGGCTTCCGGGAAATTTACATTTTTTCCAGCCCTGTTTAGATTGCGAATAATTGTGGCGAGCCAAGATCTTTTGACCTGGGACCAAAGGCTGGACTGGGAAGCAATACGATCGAAGTGCCATTCCCAGCTGGTCTGTCCGACGTTGTGTATAAGATTAATATCTTTAATTTTTGTTGTTCTTCCTTCTTGAAACGGTAACAGTAAAACTTGTAAAAGGAATTGTTGTAATTACTTTTTTCGATTAAATATAGTGACTGATTGGGAGTAAAAGTCATTAAACCATAAACCATTTAGATCTGATATTTGGACACCCCGGGTCTTTGGACTGCCCGAACGGAGCACGACTACCCAAAGTTTTTACTTGCCCGAAAAATTTCCACTAGTTCCCCGGGCTATCAGACAGGCGATTTGTCGCGGCCTGATTGTAATGACTCTTATTCGCTAACCCTATAATATCACATTGCATAATTCTTAATTATTGTTTTTACATATATGTGCTTCCAATAAATCAGAATGTTTACTACAGTGTGAAGATATCACATTAGTACTTCACAGCATCATTCCACAAAAGTGCACTTACATCTGTTTTTGAAAGTCTCATTTTTATGACCAAACCCAGAATAAAACAAATATGTGAAGCAATCTGGGAGCGCATCGGATGTCACACCTGGCAGTTTTGAGGTCTTTGTCTGAGTCACCTGGGGTACCAATGAAAGCATGGAATGTGCACATTACAATGGCCAGTAGGGGTAAACCGAAATGACTTTTGTCTTCCGATCCGAACCACCGATATTACATTTTAATATCGGCAGATATCCGATCCGATATTTTTGAGCGTTTATATTTAATAAATATCAGTATCAAAAATACAATTTAAAAATGGCTTTCTTACCGATATTTGAGAGAAACCAAAACGTCAGGACAGCAGCAGTCTTTTTTATGTGGAAATTGATGTTTTGGTTTCTTTAATCCAATCGTAGAATTAGTATTTTTTTTATATAATGCAACAAGAAGAAAATATCCTAATTGCATAAATACTCAAATCAGAATGTCAAAGAACATGTGAAATTTTAATTTTGTCCGAATAACCCCATACCAGCTAAAAAAGTGAAAAAAGCCAAATAGTGTAAAAAAATTCGTAACCATATACATTCTTTGTAGTTTTATAATTTCTTTGAATCGACATCATAATTTCCCATGGTTAGTGCAATGGGTAAACTATAGGGTTGATCCAAGGAAAGTAAAAACTACAAAAAAAAAAAGTCATGGTACTGTAATTTTTTAAAAGCCTATTTGGCTTTCTTTTTTTTTAGCTTATGGGGGTATTCTTAACAAAATTAACATTTCACATTGAGTATGTACCCTGCAATTAGGATCTTTTCGTCGTGTTGCTATATAAAAAAACCGAATTATCAGATTGGATTTAAACAACCAAAAACATAATTTCAGCATAAAGAGGACTGCTGCTGACATTTTTGTTTCTATCAATATCGGTAAGGGAAAAAGCCTCTTTTTTTGCCGATCCGATTATTTTACCGATATGGTTAATATCGGGCCCCGATACGATATCCGATCGATTATCGGTTGAACCTTAAGTGGCAGTTTGTAATGTGTGCATCATAGCTGTCCCTGCTGTTCAAGGTAGCTCAAAACAAAGATTGTACAAAGCTAGTAGGCAGGTACACAGCCATTTTCTTACTAGCGTAGTAGCCTATACGGCAGCTACACATGTCTACCGCGGCAGCAACTGCACAGTACACACAGGCAAGTTGCGATACGGAGCTGCAAGATATGGGATTTCCAAAGACACATTATTAGGTATAGAGTGATGTGTCTAATTCAATACCTACCCTGATGGCCCACTACATAAGTGGAGAGAAGGTGGATATGAGTGTAGACAGTACCAGATTAGACATGCAGTTACAACGTGGCTACCGTTGTGGTTTTTCACGACTGCCATTTTGATAGGGACGAAATGAGGGCGCTATACATTGGTCTCGTTAGCTTTTTTGATCTTTTTTTTAAGGAAAATCATTACAAAATTTCAAATTGGGACATCATCAAAAACCCCCATATATTCACACAATTTCTAATAAAAAAATGCAAAAGATATGCCAAAAAAAATATCTAAAAAAACAAAATTGGCCACGAGAAATCCCTGCGCACGCGACGTGGTATAAACATGTAGCACTCCGCGACGGGGACAGACAGCCGTCTGTGTGTACACTATCCGTCTTGCGGCAGAAATACATGGAATCCAGGCCGGCGAGTGTACGTCTATCTAGTGGGTAGGTAATCCGCTGCTACTCGTGGTAGCCGCACGGTAACTTTTTTACCCAAAAGAAATTGGCCGTGTAGTCTTGAAATGGACCAAGAGCGACATCAGACAGGTATTTCCAGAGTGTAACAAAATAATAAATAGTGACACATTTGACAACTGGTTTGAATTATGTATTCTACTACCTAACATGTGCCAATAATTTATTGATTTTTTTTTGAGGGGCAAACAAGTTTTTTCTTAAAATCAGTTTTAACACCATATTTATAAGGCGATCTGGGCAATAGGGTCGCTATAACATGCAAGTAATGACCTCTGTAGGATATATGGGAAGATTCCTGAAATAGATTTTAATTTTTACAAGGGTGATGGCTTTTGCATGCATCTACTACATGTTCTTAAATCAGTTGTCAAAATTGTGTTGCACATGATTAAAACTGTTCTAAAAATAAAAGACAATTCGCATAAGGTAAAACAGCTGTGTGCTACACCAGAATATGCTTTCTACAGAGATGTAACAGAGGGGTAGCCCCATTTCCTGAAAAACAAAAATTTGAACCGACGGGAAGGCCAAATTTTAGCGTAGCATCCAGTGAAGCTCCGGGAAACATATTTTCTCATGTGATTTTAGGGTACTAGACCCCTTGTCTAAAATAAATTTGCACTTAAAACTTGGGTTTTTGATGCAGTTTTACCTTTATCAATAACACTTTGATCTCAGAAATTAAAAAAAAAAATATATATTTTTTTACATTTCCATAATTTTTTTTATTTATGGGCAAAAATCCAGAAATTTGTGGAAAAGTTACATCTCTGTTTCTAATTACAGAAAGGCTAGCAATAAAGGAATCCAAACAATGTGCAGCATCTTTTGAGTTCATAAACTTTTCTTACCTCTATGAGTTTATATCCAGCCATTTGTAAATGCTTCTTTTGCATGTTACATCGGCCTGTCAATTCATTTGAGTCATACAGCATTTCCCTAGGCGTCCAAATGAGCAGTGCTATCCTGTATGAAAATATTGATACACAAATTATGTTGATACATGTAATTATTATGCATCTGTGGTGCAATACCACAGTGCGATTAGCGCGTACCGCCCAACACTGCAAAATACGCAAAAATATTGGGCATTCGGTCATGCAAATCATCAAGCAAATACTGTGTTTTTATTAGTTTTGAAGCCATTTTAAAAATATTTTTTGTCAAGCCAGCTTCTTCTTGCATAATAATAATAATATTGGATGGCCTTTTCCGGCTGATAACAGAAAATATCGCCCTCGCCAAGAAAATATCGTGCTCGTCTTCGACTCGCCCGATATTTGATCTAGGCTCGGGCGATATTTTCTGTTATCAACCTCAGCCATCCAATATTATATAAGTACTCCATGGGAAGTCTGTGCAAATGAGGTGAGTATATACATTGATGCCACCCACACCAGGGCTATGTAGAAGTGACTACTGTTATACTCAAGAGGCACTGCTTATGTGGATAGAAGTGGTACTGTAAGATTTCAAAATGATACTTGCATGTTTGTTCGATCCATTAAGTCATGGTAATTGACTTGTGGGGTAAAGAATTAGTTGAGCTGTTATAGGCTGATCCGGGGCCGCATGTATCTATCCTGGCGCTGTGATGTACATGTACAGTGGTGTACATGGAGATCGCGACTGCTTAATGTCCCCTCTGAGGACGGGATGGTTTCATGATCCATTTGCCAATTCCAAGTGAACCATGGCGAGTGGGATTCTGATTTTAATCAATAGCTGGTATCAGAGAAATATCCAGAGTGAATACCCATAAATCACAGCAATCAGCAAGTGTCCCACTAGGATTCGAACCCAGGAAATTTGCCAAAAACAGGCAAGCACGCATCCTAACCGCTAGGCCTCGCTCTCCCACTACTTTGCTTTGTGGCCCTCGGAAAAATATTGCTGAATTTACCATATGCGTCCGCCCATGTACACTGCAAGAGGAATACAACAGCACCCTACCACATACCTGCGAGGAAATTACGGCTGTGATACCAATGTACATGGTAGTCCTTTGGATTGCCTGAAGGTAAGGGTTTTTGTCCTGAGTTTTATCCATGGGAAGTCTGGAAGTTGATAATTGTCTAACTCTACTGGCTATTGTTTCATCCATCAACACCCATTGCCCTTTAGTGTAATCAATGAAAGAAAAAAGGCATTCTGATTGGCTGTTGCACTGATAATGAATAACCGTTTGATGCCAGCCGCCATGAGTGATGATCAAAACAGTGAGAGAAATATTATACGTTTTCAGGGTAAACAGTATAGAATGTTGGGGGCTTAAATGTATGAACATTGTTTAAAATGTTAATTTTTACTAACAAGAATTTTTGGGCAGGACATTGAATATGCCCTCTGCTTTGCATCGGGCATAAACAACCAATTCACAGCCTCATTCCTATAATGGCCCAATTATTCATGAACTGCTTCCAGAAATGGCATACCCCAGCTAACTACATGCAGCTACTCTTGGTACTCAGCATTTTTACATTTAAAACCTATTTGACCTGACTCCAGAATCTTATGTACCATAAGAGCACCATTATTGATCTTAAATCTGTCATGCGAGGGAAAATGATGGAATATCTAATTTTTTTTTAAACAATACCCTTGTTGAAATTTGACCTCATTTTTTTTTTTTTTTTTAAAAATGTGTGATGAAATTAATTGAGATGAAAAAAAATATACCTAACTATGGTATAGCATCTCAATGCTACGGTAACCAATTAGGTCAAATATGAACACCTCTGCCGATTGTGAAATTTGAGCAGTGGTCCTTTTGACATGTTAGATTATAACTGGGCTGTGATTTTTCAATTGAGAATTCCATTTTGAATGAAATTTTAACCTAAGTGACACACACATATAGGCGCGTAGCCAGCCCGGAGGTTCCGAGGGGGCAATTTCCAGGTAGGTGCAAAAATTTCCGCTCCACAACCAAATTCCTGGTGCAGGGCAAAAGAAGTCTGAACAGGGGCTGATTTTAAAGGTGGGTGTTCCGATTTATGCGTATTGTGTTCTCCTACTTGATATGAGAGCTGCACTTGCACTACACACCATCCCCAAGTACCGTGAGAAAAAACTTACCGTTTTGATGGTAGACGCAATAATGCAATGTGGCAAACGCCTATTCAATTACTGTGCTAATAAAGTGTTAACCACTAAAACGGCGGTTTTTTGTTTTATCTTGGGAATGTAAATGGATTCGAGGGCTCAAATTTCAGGACGACAATGAGAAAAATATGGCCTTCACTGATATCAAAAATCGATACTACTTCCGGGTAAATCAGGGGGCGTCCCAAAGATGAGCGGACACGCCCTTTAACATGAATTGCACATGGGTATTTCCTGATTTCCCCTCATGATTTTTTCAGAGGGGCCTCGACCCCCCCTTTGCCCACCTGGCTATGCAATTGCACACATACATAAGAAATTATAGGCACATGCTAAACATGAGGGTAAACAATAAGGTCCATTCACACTTCTACTAGTAAATTTCTGCAATGGTTAGGTCTGTTACTTCCACTGTACTCCTCATCAATTACGCGTTTCAAACTTGTCACTGCACAGGTCAACAGGTCAGAAATACAGCAAACTTACAAAAAGTGTTGCTGTAAAAAAAATTTCAAAATTGGTGTACTGCACCCATCGAATCTTGATGCATCACCCAGTAAAATACTATACTTCAATGCAGTACTACATTGCATTGTAGTAAATTGATAGCACACTACAATTGCAGTTAACGCTTTTGATAGGCTAACATTCAGTGCGGCACCAGACCTCTTTGGGGGGGGGGCCGTCAAATGGGGGGGGGGGGGCAAATAAATTCGGGGGGCGGGGGCAAAGTGAATTTCTGGAGGGGGGTCAAAGTCCAAAGTATTATCCAAATATTTGGAGATTTTCAACCAAGTTTGGGCCCAAAAATCGCTGATTTTCCCCACAATTTGGTGATTTTTGGCTCCAAATCGCTGAATTTCGCCCCCAAATCCCTAAAACTAGGGGGAAAACTAGGGGGAAAGAAAAACAAATTGGGGGGGGGGGGGCCACAAAAGCCCCCACTTGCCACCACCAATGCTACATGGCCGAAGTACCGGTAGCCACACGTATTTTATGCATACCTTTACATTTGTGAAAAAACAAACTTGTCTGATTTACCACCTCATTCCAAATCTCCTTTTTCAACTTCATCACTCACCTAACCTTATAGCCAAGCGGGGTCCAGGCACATCTTTTAAGAATGCTCCCTTCCGCCAATTGCCCTCTGCAAGGGCATTCTGCAAAGACGGTTCGAGTACACCTTTGTCTGATCCGCAGGGACATCTTTACAATCAAGTAGGGTCCTTTGTAGCCAGGACAAAGCAAGTCGCGAATGGGTGTTGATTCGGCATTCAGCAGAAGTCATTGTATTCAACGGGTTGAATCTAAAATGATGAAACATGTAACCAAATTGGTTGTCAATTTATATGGTTGATTAAAGAACATGGTCTGGGTATGATAAAGCTTCTATGAGATTTGGGCCCAAAATTATGCCCGAGGATTATGGTCCAGAAACCATATGCTCTTGATGCATAAATAATCTGGGAGAAACATTTTACGTAAATTTGATGTACATGCTCATGGAGCAGTATTTGACAAAATACTTCTTCACTGCTATAGGAACAAATTTTCATATGCTCCTGTAGCACGGTGTATGCAAATATGCTCCAGGAGCATATACAACTATATTCCTGGAGCATAAGCATATTGACTTAGAATGTATTCCAGATTAATTCTGGCTCAGAAACATGATAAGATCCAGGGACCTATTGTCCAATTTGGCCTGGGAGCATAATTTCCTCCAAATCTCATAGAAGCTGGACCAAAATCAATATGCTTTAAAAGCACACTATCAGTGCATTTGAAAAATATTGACAATTGCAGGGAATAGTGAAGGATAAGTCTGTAGAATTCTCATAATTTACCTTTCCAGCTGTAGAATGACAGAAAAGGAAGGAAGAAAACGGGCGTGTTCCAAGATACGAGTCTCCATTCAATTACGTGTGGTAGTACGTGTCCGTCTCGGACAGTAATGACTTAAAAATCCGATTCTGTCCTTATTAGGTTGATTCTGGTTTATCATTTGAAGGGTATTTAGGATACCTGCACTGTTACATACATGCACAAATCTGTTATTTGGTGATTTTTTCGATTGCTGATTTAGCAAATCACTGATAGTGTCTTTAAAGCTGGATTCAGCACATCTACACTAAACAAGAATGACCTAAGCGACCTTTGAATGGCCTCTGACCTCAACACCTAACACACAAAATATTTTAGGCTTCTTTCACACAGGAGGTAAAGCCTAACAATAAAGCCATGATATTTCCATCGCAGGGAGCGATTGATGAGCGCAACACCGGATTTTTGACCAAGATCAAATGTTTCGCAGAGCATGAGCAAAAATTGTTCACTGCTACTGGATGGGCTTTAGACCACAAAAATTCACCATATACAGGTAATCTATGCTAATTGTAGTACTTATGCATAAATCCCAGGCGATGGGGGAGTGAACGATAGAGATATAGAGGAGATATTAATATATATATATATATATTATATATATAGTATTATATATTCAAAAAATATGAGGGGATGGTCAAAACGATAAATTTGTGGTAAATCTGTGGTGTATTAGGGGAGTGTCAAGTGAAAGCCGTAGCAAGATGCTGCAAAATAGGCTTGGCCTTCGAATGTCTTTAGATAAATGCATTGTTGTGCATCAAAACCTTATGCTACTGGTAAAGACAAGTAAGAAACACAGTGATATATCTAATTTGACTTGCTGGTACTAAAATCATAATTGAGACTACTACTTAAATTCAAGGAAGAGCTAAGAAGGGATTCCAGTTGAGTTATATTACATATCTCCTGTGCAGACTGCAGAGAATGATTTCAGAACATCCTAACAGTGCATGCTTTGTGGTTAACCCCTATGTAGAAACGGGTGGTCACATAATGGTCAAGTGCCACAGCACATAGATTCCAACAGTAAATTTGAATTTTGAGGAATATCTTGAATTGTAATTCAAAGCCAGACATTATCGATTACAAAAACAAATTGATGCCTATTACGTGTATCTAGTAAACCATGCCACCATTCCAATACAGTATCTCTGATTTGCCTCATTACATGATTATTACATTCCAACGTAACCAATCAAAATAGTGCTTGACGCGATAGATAGGGGCAGTAGTGCCCATGGGATTAGGGCTTAAAAACAAAAGAAAAACACAGGAGTTTCTGTAACCTCACCCACTGACACACTTTTTTCTGACACATATTACGAATTCGGAAACCTTAATGGAATAACCCTGTGCCCATTATTCTATGAAGGGTTTCTGAATTCATAAGCGTGTCAGATGGATCAGGTTACGGAACCTCCGCAAAACACGATACCTGGATTACTCTGCTTTGAGTTCCAGCACATCTTTCATGATAACTCTGGTAACTGTTCTGAAAGATCAGTGCTGAAGCCGCTTGAATCTTCACATTGTCAGTGTGACTCACAAATTCTGGCTCCAATCGTGTTGTTTTAAAAACCCTTTGGTAAAATTCCTTCTCATTTTTTGGTGTACCCAAGATCACCAAACGCATAGAGAAGCTTGTTCAAATCGGCATGGCTGAAGTCTGTGAGATTGTTCAGAGTTAAATTCGCAGGATGGCATAAAGAGGCCCGCGGTGGCATACGGAGCAACCATGAGCTTTTGCTATGCTCCACATAGCAGGAGTCCATTTCGGGATTGCCTTTTATTCGACAAAGTCTGCATTCTTGTGAGCGAGAGGGCTGGTGGTGAATCTAAGAGAAGCTAGTGATGTTAAGAATCTATGAACTGAGTTCAGTTCCCATTGTCCACTTGTGGATGGCCTGATAAACAGTGGCCCTCAAGATGCAATGCTCCTCAATGGCAACTGAGAAAGGATGGAAGTGGTTGGCCCCAGCTCAGCAAAAGAGAACTTTCTAGTGAATCCACAACTTGATCCTGAGATAAACACATTAAAGTACTATGAAAGCAGGGGTACTTGCAAGTAGTCTGTTAAGTCTAACGGAGGTAGGTCGCCATTTCTCTGTCGGAGTCTATGACTGGCCGATCATATGACTAGATCAAGAGCTTGTCTGTTGTCTGAGAGGATATCCTGACCTACATACTAGCTGCTTAAGCTAAAAACATCCATTGCACGTTAACTTTGGACTGAGAGCTGAGAACCAAGGCTCAACCCTGTTCCTGTTTTGGCCTTAAACTTGTAGCAAATTTCAGCAGCGACTTCACCATATTTCGGCTGCTTAACTTTCTCTCTTTCTCTCCATGAGGGTTCTAATTCAGCGCCCTAACGTGGGTCCTTCTCTTTTACTGCCTTGTGCGCACATCAGCATTGCCACCGCTATGTTGGGTCAACCAATTTCTGGTCAAATGATGCCGCGAAAAGCATTAAGGGTACATTTGTCTACCAAGTGAAGTAATTATCTGGTGTTTTGATCTCTCAATTTGTCTGATGTCATGTACCGCTTTCTCGTTACCTTATTTGGTTTCGGGTATTGGAAGTGTAGTAATCCACGGGGAGCACCAATGGGGGAGCCACAATGAGGTTGCAGTAACGACAGAAGGAACCAAAAGATTGACAGCCAGCTGTTCAATGTTCCCCAACCTTATGTAGTCCGATTGTGATATGCCAAATACACACCATCTTTGAGTCCTTGATATCAGGAGAGTTGACCTTAGCAAGTTAGTACATGCAGTGACATCGCATGTTCTGCTGGAAGTCGGCAGACTATCACATCGACCAACCTCTGCATCTGAAAAATGGTGAGAAAATGGTGAAAAAATGATCAGAATGGGTGGGGCTCAACCACAGTTACACTTGGACCAAGAGGACACACAAGCAAGTCCTTAAGAGGGGCTTTAGGTACCAGGTTCCGATTCCCAGGATTTCCCTTCCAGAAACACCCCACCCAAAAAAAAGAAAACATGCTATGAAGTAACAAGAAAGAACAAGCATTATAATTGGGGGGAAGGAGGATTCATTTCGGAGCATGCAGGGCGGCTGACGCAAATCAAAACTTTCCTTCCCATGGTCTAGTGAGAGGAATAGGATATAGGAGTGCAACTTTGTTAGTGACGGAATAAGGCCATTACAGTGGTATGCGTTTATTCTGTAAAATTATTCAAACCCCTGATACAGTAAGCAAGTGGCGCCTAACTAGCGTTGAGGTATTTTTAGTTAAGTGGGGGTCTTTTTGTTGCATATGAATGGGGGATATTAGAGGAGATGGCCTAATGCTGCTAACTGCCACTACAAACATCAGACAGTAATGTAATTCCAACTTCATGTGATGTGGTAGACCGCGGTTTCAGACTAGACACTCTGTGTTGGGGGGGGGGGGGAGGGGAGGGTGTCGGACGATTATGTGGATCATCGGCACCACAGGCCTCAAATTTGTTTCCCCATCTTTTGAGAGTTTCTATTGTTAATTTTACATTTACTGTCTGTAACAGTAAGAAAATTTGGGGTGCTCGGTAAAGTTTCACTCGTCGACTGACGTGGGGGCATTGACTCGAGCAATTATACAATACAGAAGAAAACACAATGAAGAATGCAGCTATACTTGATGAGTACCATTGAATTTAATATGCAGAGATGTTGACAATTCATATGATGGAACGAAGTTGGCGTAAGATGATGCATTGATGATGATGGAAAGACTTTCAAACAGTTGATTAAAGGCCTAAGTTTCACATGCAGAGATGGATTACGATGTTGAGCAGATGGAAGCTCTGGATGGAAGTGAGAATAATTTGAGCCTAAGATGGGACACAGAGAAACCTGTTGGAAAACTAACTAGCCAATTCATATTGGAGCAAAAATGTAAACTCTGCAAAGTATCAATAACTTTAACCCAATTACTGGTTGCCCTAAGCCACCCTCAATCTTATGTAACTTGTGAAGAGGTTGAATGAATATACATGGAGATATCAATTTCAAGTGTTTATACCTGACTTAAGGACATGCCAGAGCCATTAATTAGGTAATGGTGCCAGTCCATACCAAAGATGACTCAGTATAATAATCTCTACAACATTAACCTAACTTTAAACTTTGCTGACCCAGGGTTGATGGTCATTCATTCCTACTCTAGTGAAACAGAGACTCTATTCATGAAAGTATGTCCCATCCCTCCAGTAAAAACATTATCGGTGAATTAAAGTCCCTATATAAGAGCACTGAAACTGAAGCCAAACGTGGGATAAGTGGTTGCAAAAATAAAATAAGTTCTTCGTAACATAGTACTTAAAATCAACAGTGGCCTTAGCAATAGGTGAAACAAACCTCTCGGACATTCAAATAACTAAGACGTAAAAACATTAAGAAAACAACAATAATATTTACATTATAACAATCGTTTGGATGATATATAAAATCAAAAACAAGGTGGTAGAACATTATTGTTTAAATATTCTACAATAATTGGTATATCAACATGAATACTTCCAAACATAACTAGATAAAAACATTGAAAGATTAATTAAGTATAAAAAACACAATTTTAAAAATTAATGTGATTGATGAGGTTAACCCATTGGCCACCTGGGGAGTGGTTCTTGTGACCGTACATTCACCCCCTCTATGACAAAAATGGCGTCCCGACTTTAGGAAAATTTGAAGGTCGGAATTTGCCAGCCCCAAATTCCAAGCTAACAAATTTTACAAATAATTTGAATAATCCACAGAAATTTTGGAATACAACCAAACTGCACAAAAAAAAACAAAAAATCTAAACATAATAAAACGAGCACAGCTGTGACAGTCCTTCACCCTGGCACAAATAAATGGTGGCTTATAATTCACATTGTCGAACATTTTTTTTAAGGTCTACATTATTTTATATGAAATTAACATCAAACACTGATAGTTGAAAAAAAATCATGCATCACTAAAAGCATCAAAACAGTATTAAATATAATACACAAATAAAATGGTCAGATGACAAACTAAGGAAATCAACACTTACAAATTCAAATCACAAACCAGATCTATTGGACGAGTTTTAAAATAGTTAAAGTAACTTTACCGTTATCAAATTAAAGATAACTTTGAAGGATAAGTTACTAATATTGACATTCATAACTACAATATTCTGTTGAGTTTTGGAAAATTATTTTGGCTTGGCACAAGGCAATTTAAGATCAACATTTCTTGTGATCTAACAAATCCAAATTCAAACACAAAAACAGGCTCAATGTCCTGAGCCTTTTAACAGAATGAAATTATCAAAGTAAATGATCAATTTGCCATGAAAAAGATCAATTCCAAAGGTCGGTTAAATAAATCAGTGCTTAAAAGAAACTAATTTGATCAACTAAAAATTTCGCAGTACGCATAATCAAACATGGCGCTATCGCAAAGGAGAGCAACTAAAATAATGCAGTAGCATGATATCAAAAATGGCGCTATCGCAAGGAGAGCAGCAACTCTTAGTTCAAGGAGAAGCTTTGCTTGAGCAATTTCCAGGAAAACTCAAACTAACTCTTTTTTGATTTTACCTAATCACATGATCAAGTTAAGATTCATGATTACAGTTGCAAAATTTTAATGCAACAAAATTAACAAAAATTATTTAGAAAAAACCATGAAATTTCAAGTTAAGAATAAGACAATCACAGTTGCATTTGTCCACAAACTGAACTTAAATGAGTTTATAAACAAATACCAATTTTTAGAAACAAATATAACACTTTGCAGACAAAATAAAGCACAATGTAAATAAGGTCCACCAGCAAGAGAGGAGGGTTCTTAATGTCATGTTACGATCATCCCCGCTGCAAATAAATGTCGTCCCCCCCCTCCCGCCTTCACATGATATCAACAGTGCATTCGCTGACTACCAACTTTTTAGTCACCTAGTTTCTACAGTTCATGATTTAAAACTTTATACAATACTTATTGGACCCTTATAGTCTATGTTCAAATATGGCAGGGGGCATTGGTGTGAAGTGGGTACAGGAGATCATATTTTCATCGTCGGTGTCACTGTGCGATGGATCCATTTCAGTAAGACATGGTGAACGACGAAAGTCGACTTGGCAGCAACAATCACGGCTGCTTTGCTTGGAATGCAAGCAAACACATTTCTTGTCTTTGCTGCTTGATTTTTCAAGTCTAGAGAATGTCTGGAGCTTGGAGGGATTTAGTGGTAGGGGTGGAAACTAACGTTGCATTGTCCCTGTTTCTCTTAGTCTGCTAAGAGATGTTCTTGGAGCAGGGTTAGATAGTCAGTACTTCCGCTATCGCCTACTACTATCGCCATCGAAAGGAGTGGAGAAGTAGAAGTCACTGGTGGAATCCACTGTTTCCTGATCGGGCAACACAATCAGAATCAGGGGTCAAGTGGTGATAGGCTCTTGAGATTCATGCTGTTTCACAGTCTGTCAAATCTTGGAGAGTCCCTATCGGGGGCATGCACACTGCCTAGAACAGGGGCACCAGAAGGACCAGTGACATTGATTGCTTCTGGAGTGCGTTCATTCACAAAAACAATGTCAACTCCACAATTCGCCATCTCCAACACTGGCTTTAAGCTTTGCTGGGTTATGCCTGAGAAACCTCCTCCTGTAGATAAATACACCTTATTGGTGTCGTCACGGGTGATAAAACCATATCCCAGTTTCACATTAAACCACTTCACACGTCCAGTCACTTTGCGTGCGAGAAAAGTCCGCGTAGGGGCTGAGAAGTGCGTTGTCGCAGGATGATGAAACCGCAGACATAACAGTTGTTTGCGGTCGTAGATGGGCTAACTCGGCTTCCAAACATTCCACACGCAAATATAGATTAGATGTAGATTCAGGCATGGTGAAGTTCCAAATACAAGATACAATTCAAGTTCGAGTTCACAGTTAGAAGATCTCCAAAATATCCACAAAAATGAACAAAGTTTAATCCTCGCGAAATTCACTCGGCTGCATAAAGTTCGCTAAGATGGAAATTACAGAGGACACAATGCTGCAAATTCAGAAGAAAATCAAAAGCTCAGTAGATTCAGTCACAAAGGTCAATGCACGGTCTAGCTCAGGGTGTTAAATCAGCATGGTCAAGTTCCAAGGGTCAGGTCATGGTGCCCTGATCAATTTAAGCCGAGAAGAAGGGGAAAAGTTCAAACTCGCGTAGCCAAAGGTGGGCGCAATGTAACAGTAGAAAATTTGGGAGGTGTCAGGTAAAGTTTCACTCGTCGACTGATCGTAGGGGGGCGGCATTTTTACTACATGCCAATTATGACAATACAGAAGAAAACACAAATGAAAGGACCATGCAGCTATACTGTGATACCATGTGATTTTAATAGCAGAGATGTGACAACTTCCTATGATGGAACGAAGTTGGCGTAAGATGAAGACTTTGATGGATGTGGAATCATAACTTCAAACAGTTGATTAAATGGCCCGAAGTTTCACATGCCAGAGAGGGATTTACGATGTGAGCAGATGGAAGCAGCTATGATGGAAGTGAGAATAATTGGCTAAGATGGGACACAGAGAAACCTTTGGAAACTAACTAGCCAATCATATTTGAGCAAAAAATTAACTCTGCAAACAGTATCAAATAACTTCTAACAATTTTAGGTATGCCTAAGGCCAAATCTTATTTCACGTGTTGAAGAGGTTACTGAATATACATGTAGCTATCAATTTCAAGTGTTTATACCTGACTTAAGGGACATGCCAGAGATTAATTAGGTACTGTTGCCAGGCCATACCAAAAGGGCTTCTTTGAATCAGATAGATAAATAATCTCTACTACATAACCTAAATTTTAACACTTGCTTGACCACGGGTTTTGCATGGTCATTCCTCCTACTCTAAGTGAAACAGGACTCTTTCAATGAAGATGCCTAATCCCTTCCGTTAAACATAGATCGTGAATTAAAGTCCCTATAATTTAAAGAGCACTGGAAAACTGAACGCACGTGGGATAAGTGGTGCAACAAAAAAGAGCTTTTCTTCAAATAGACTTAAGATAAACAGTGGCCTATAGCAAGGTGAACAAACCTCTAGGACATCAAATAAATAAGACGGTTAAAACATTAAGAAAAACAACAATAATATTTACATGTAAATAACAATCTTTTTGGATGATAAATCAAAACAAACCACGTGGTGTAGAACTTATGTGTAACTATCTACAAGAATTGGTCATATCAAATGACACTTCCAACATAACTAGAATAAAAACATGAAAAGATTAATTAAGTATAAAACACAATTTTACAACTAATGAATGTGTTGATTGAGGTACCACTTGCCCAACCTGGGGAGTGTTCTTGGTGACGTTACAGTTAAATGTAGGAGTCTGCCTAAATGTTATTCATAAAGGTTTATATATTAAAAAAATCCCAACATCAGCAACAAATCCCTCGCTAATCTAATGGTTAAGAATGCTGTTCTTAATCTGTGCGTGTCGCAGTATTCGATTGATCCAATTTTGAGAAATAGTTGTTTTCAGATTTGTTTAAACTTAAAGTAAAATAGATGCTATAGTGTGATTTCACAAGTTAACAAACATGCTTTAAGATGGTCCGATTGCTAAGCCTAATAATGTCGTCCCAGGGACCCAGATTTTAACGGAAGTGGTCAAAATTTTGGTTCAGAAGACAGCTACTATTTCTCTCATATACCCGGTGAAAAATCTTAGGCCTAAAGCCTGTTTGGTTTGGATATTAAATTATTGAGGGAATTATGCCCCATTTTGGTTGAGCAATATTAAAGTCTCAGAGATTTGACATAGTATTTTTTTTGTGTAATAATGAAAAATAGTCAACTAGTAGAAACTAAAGATAGTAACCCTAAAATGCCCAATTCCGAAATTTGAGATGAATCAGATTTTCGTTTTGATGCAGTAAACATTGATGTGTATATACTCCATAGGATACGTGTATAACAAAAAATTCGGATTCGGAATTTTAAACAAAGTTGTGATTTTCGATATGAAGAAATTCTGATGTAAGCTTAGGCAATTTCACACAGTAGTGATTAGTATCGACAGCAGTATGTACATGCAAAAAACACAATTTTTGTTGGAAAATTGCGGAGGTGCCCTCTTCAGGACATTTCTGAGTCAGCCTTTAATATGTTTCTGCTCTCACTTCAAAACGGGTGAAATATCGGCGCAAAACTTTATTACACCTGCACTTTGAGCCATGAACAAATTTCTACAGTCACCCGTCAGAAGTCTCAGGCAAGCCAACGCACACAATATATGTATGAAATTAAATCGAGGGTATATAGGCGCTACCTCCCTTCAATTAAAATCGCATTGGACGCTTGTCAAGAAACTTGCGCTTCCGGGTTGGCGACATCTGCTGCACGAACCCCCAATCTTGTCTGATAAATCTGGCAGTGACTGTCGACTGTAGACATAAATCGGGTCATCCCCTTAAGTTGCTGCCAAATTGTTCGGAGGTTGGGCAATGCACGTGTCCGTAATATCTGCTAAAAATGGCGGAGTCTATGGGATGGCATCTTGCGCGATTAACCCTTGGAGGCCAACCTACTCGAAGAGCCATGGCAGCCAATTGCCATTAACTTCTGTTTTGATGCCCGTCACTCATCAGCGCACGTAAATAACTCGAATATTCTGGCATAGCTTAAAGGAGATTACACATGGAGCATTCCTCTGCTTTTAGTGTATATTTAGGTTTATTTATAAACTCTGCATTTTGTAGCCCTGGAGCTAGCACACATTTGTAACACATCTCAAGTACAAAAGGTTGAGTGATTATTATGTTGACGACTGACCGGAACCCCTGAAACGTGATTCTTAAGTGCGCAGTGGTGCCTTAAGGAGAGGCGGCCAAAACAAGGTTTTTACCATGGTCAATTTGTAAATTTCCAATATGTTTAAAAGCACACCATGTTACGTGTCCTAACCATCAGGATTCAGAAAAGGTATAGTTTGTAATATTTCCCGTAAGTTTTCAGAGTTTAGGCTAAAAAACAGCAAAAATCAATAATAAGGGTCAATTCAGTTGTAACAGGGGTGCAAATTTTAAAATTGCTCGCGATTTGGATAAAAATGGTGTCAAATTATTGGTGGAGCTCATAGGATAAAATTAGGATAGTTTTGAGTGGGCTCATCTTGCTTAAAAAGTAAGTGGGTAACAAGATCCGCTCCTATTGAATGCATGGACGTTGACCTCTGTGCCCCCTACATCGGAAACTAAGCCATTTAAAGAACAGCAAAACTATGCCGTATTTTAATCCTATGAACTCCATCCAATATTTGCACCATTTTTTATCCACATCGGAGCAATTTTAAAATTTGACCCTGTACAACTGAAATTGACCCTTCATATTGATTTTGCTGTTTTAGCCTATAACGCTTAAACTTTCGGCTGTACATATACCAACTATACCTTTTCTGAACCTTATGGTTAGACATGTAACATGGTGTGCTTTTCAACATGATTGGATCAATTTCAAATTTTGACCCCTGGTACAACGTTGTTTTGGCCCCCTCCTTTAAAGCACCACTTGCGGCACTTAATAATCACGTTCAGAGGTTCTGGTCAGTCTGTCAACATAGTTAATACTCAAACCTTTTGTAGCTTGAGATGTGTACAAATGTGTGCTAGCTCCTGTGTTATTGGGTTTGTTAATTGATTTATTTGTAGCTGGGGTACAAATTGACCTCTCATCAATTTTTGTTGGGAAGCCATCGCTACTTATTATGACAGGAGTTATGCAAATGAGCGTCATGGCCATTACTCAAAAAACATGTTTTGGCACACTATTAAGTTCAACTCAAAAACTCTCTGAATTTAGGTTTCATTTAATGCAAAGCAGTATAGTTTAACGCGTAAGAGTTAACTCTACAAGAATATTAAACGCAAATTTGTAACATATCTTCCACAACTTAGGTAGGTCACTCATAAGAACGTCATGGACAATTACACTTTTGCGTCATGGACATTACGCTCCAAAACTGGGTAGTCTCTTCCAACCTTGTTTGTTTACTTAATGAATGCTATGTTGTCCCTGGGCAAATTCTTTGTCACATTGTGATGCAATTAAACCTGCCTTAAAGTAAAAGTAGTAAATCCATTGTATTTTTATGATATCCTTCTACACTTTACAGAAATCTTTTTCTATGTCATGAGAATGGAATCACTGATATAGACAAAATAGTGAAATAATATTTGACAATTGTACAACTACTAAAGGGCTTACTGTATTTTTGCGAAAACGAAACAGAACCCCCATTGGAATCACCTTTAATTCCGTTATTCACGTTAAGCCTCAGGACGAATAAAGCGGTAATCCAATGTGAGGTTCTGTTTCGTTTCGTTTCGCAAAATACAGTAAGCCCTCATGCGAAACAAAACAGAACCCCATTGGG
>JAMKCH010007072.1:0-44482 GCA_023653785.1 Ophioderma brevispina
AACGCGAGACGCGACGCGAAAAGGGGGTCTTAAGGGCCGCACATACCCGTACCTCTTTCCAATGTCAGTGTCCCCCCCCCGGGATTTTGTAAAGTCTAAGGTTTGCCCTTGCTATAGCGTCTCTTATTGTGAGGACAATTTTATAGTCAGTTTGAGTCAGTTTTTAATATATACACCAAGATGCAAAATACCAAGTAGGTGGTGTGTGGGAACCACCACATCAATTCAGCTTAGTTAATAAAAATAATTTCACCACAAAATCTCCTAACATATGGACTAATTACAAAATACCGCAAACAAAAGACTCTCAACTATGATGAATGGACGTTAAATATATGCAGTTAATTTTGGCAGAATCAATTTAATTATGCTGTATGGTGCTGTATATTTCTAAACAAGATAAAAATAAAAACGCTTTCATGCTTACTATCAAATTAGACGTATTTTAAAGGTCCATGGACATGCTTTAAACATACTTATAATACCACCAAAAAATGGTTTCATTCATAGTATGTATTGGTATCAATGTAAAATCTGCATGACGCAGTAATTGAGAAACCGTATATTTGACAACAATTGGGCGTAATATCATGTGTTTTGGACAAGCTTTCAAAGGAAATTCCAAAACGAAAGTGATTATCGCGCTGGCAGCGTGACCCGGAAGTGACGCCCGAGTAACAAATACGCGATACGCGTAACGCGTCATGATCGTCATCGTGGAACGGACGTGCGCGTGGCCCAGTTTTCTTGCATACGTACACAGTTGACTTCTCACGGTAAATGCGTTGTACGTGTTGTATCATATGGCATAAATTTTCTTGGTTAGGTGCCTTAAAATTACGATAATAATGTGCTGTATTGTCGACGGGTGCACCAGCGGCGACCGTACCGACAAGGAGAATCAGAACAGAATAGCTTTATTCAAGTTCCCAGACAAAGAAGCCGACAAAGAGAGATATCTGGAGTGTGCGGTGCGGTTGGCCCACGTGTGAGCTTTGTTTACAACTTGTTACTCTGACGTCATTAACGGGGTCAAATCCAACTCCAGCATCTTGATACACGTTCGCGAAAACAGGAGAAGGCCCAGTTAGTTAGGGTATATTTATCCTTGAAATTTAACACTTTCCCGATGTTCACGTTTAAAAATCTGTGTTGCGATATGATCAGGATACTGTTGAGGTACGAAAATGTTACGAAATTAAGAAATGTCTACTCAGCCGTGTCCATGGACCTTTAGTGAGATAGTGGGAGAGATGTCCATTAGCAACCGAACAATTATAATACTCTAAATACGGAATAAGGCTTGACTCAGAGATTTTGCAAAGAATGGCATCCTCAAAGTTTCTAAAAAAGATCGTTGTTTTTTTTTTTTTTGCATATACATACTGCCTGTCGACAGACTAATCACTGTTGTAAAATGCTAGCTCAAATCGATGGCCTTTGTATAGAAAAATAGAACTTTGTCTAAAATCTTGTTTATAGGTCTACTATTACATAAATGTTTTACAGCACAAACACGAAGATCCGATCATCTACGAACTTTTGGAATGAGCATTTTATTGGCTATATAGAGATCTGAGAGTCAGTCTTTAACCCCAATGTTTCTGGAAAGAATGTGGAATAAAATTCAGACTTCCTCTACGTCGGATTTCAGACAAAAAAAGATATTTGCCAAGGTAGGATGAAGTTAGGTATTATCCACAACTATTCCACTATCGATCACGTGAGAATGAATAACCGGAGTACATTAGAGAAAAGGTGGTGCTGGTGACCCCTCGATAAAATAAAAGGCAGGTGTTTATACCATCTTCGGGTCAATTTGGATCCGACCCGAGAGCAACATATCTCAGATATGTCGAACAACTATTTAAGGACAGAAAGCATGGACGCTTATAGGAAGTTTTGGACTGATAAAAGCAAAAGTTCTCACATGTTTGGCTACTTTAAAGGCACTATCAGTATTTGCTAAATCAGATAATCAAATAATCATCAAAAATAAAATTTTTGCATGTTTACAAAGTAGGGTATCTTAACTCCCTACAGTGCTAAGGACTGAAAGCCAAATGTTAAGGCCAAAATCGGATGTTTTAGTCATACGGTCCGTACGGACACTGGCTGCAAGACGTAATTGAAGGGAGAATCAACTCTTGAGTACTGCTGTTTTCTTCCTTTTTATCAATTTTTCATTTGAAAAAAAAAAATTATTTATGAGATTCTACAGACTTATCACACTTTTTAAGCCTTTCCTGCAAATTGTAAATTTTGGACCCTTTCGGACGAATCTCTGATAGTGTCTTAAATGCCACACCTAAGACAAGGTCGGTTTCTCAAATATGATCAAGCTAGAGATGGGTACAATGTCTAGCTGCTTCACGGAATTCTGCAAGGTCTGTCTGGGATGTTGCTCCAACAGTGGTAAGGCCAAAAATCTTCCAGGGGTCTGTGATGGCCGTTCCAACAACCGCAGGTTGTGTCCTGATCTGTTTCCAGGTGGCCCCACTTCTGCCAGGACAACCTTAGATCGGCCGGTCCTGGTTCTCAATCTGTTGAGACATCGCCATTCGGCCCTTGAGGAGTCAATCCTGGTGGAAGATGCTCAACCAGGCAATACCAATAGATGGTAACCTGGTTGCTAGCAGTCTTTCTTCTACAAGGCGACTCTTAATCTCCTTAGAGACGTTTTTAAGGAGGTGGACTTTAATTTGCTTAAGAAACTCTCGGATTTAAGGCACTCAACTTTTCATATTCCTTAATTTTATCCTAAAACCGCCACAATAATTTTCGGCATTTTTCATTAAAAATGGAGAGCAACTTTAACAGTTAACCCCTGTACAACTAAAAGAACCCGTTTTAGATTTTGCCCATACACATCCAAAACTTAGGTTGCGGTTAATAGAAACTGTACCTTTTGGAAAATTCTTTAGGTAGACAAATAATCTGGTATAGTTTTCAACATGACTGGATCAATTTAAAAATCTGGCCCCTGTGTATTTTTTTTCGAGACCCCCTCTTTAAGCACGATTTGCAGCACAAATGGTTCAGGGGTCCATGTCATGCTGTCTACATAGAATTACTCCAAACTTTTTGTACCAAAAATGTGTTGCAAAGTCTGATAGTTCCCCCGCTATGGCTTATCTTAATGGGTGAGAGCGTCGTCGGACCAGCGCTCGTTGATTTTGCAACAATGTGCACTGGCCAGCTTTAGGGAACGATTAATACAATCCTGTTACCAGGAGAACTAAATTTAACATTTTAAAACCGTTGAAGGAATCCTCCATAGGAAACGGGAATGTTGAAAATGAACGCTGCACCGCACACATAAATGGGTATAGGGAAAATGCACGTAACCCGACTTTGTGAAGGCATTAACTACCAACGGAAGTCTGTTTTGGATATAGTACCTTTATAAACTGTAAGTACATGTTCTTTCTATTAATACCAAAATATTATACTTTTGTGGAAAATCCATACAGGTACCTGCAGCTTACCAAAATGTTTACTTTTGAACCTAATTCCACAGGGCCTGCAGGTGGGCGTAATGGTATCTTCATTCACTAAAGTATCTGACTCGATAGTTGCCATTCGACCCTTATGAACTTCGAGCCAAATTCAAAACAATATGAACACTTTCACCATAGGTACCTATGGCCAATATTCATAAAATATTGCTAATAACCCAGGCCGGTCCTCCAGCGTGATCACTCGTGACTAGGCATACACACTGCAGGGTTGCCAAAAAATTTTCAGCCCAATTCGCGGGTAGACGCGCGAGAAATCGCCCAAATCCATGAAATCGCCGAAAAGTTGCCCGACGAAACAAAACAGCTTGTTTGACCTAACAAGCCATCTCTTATTTTTAGAAACAATTTTAAACAGTGGCGACACATTTGACCAACTGTATAAGTAGGGAATGCAAAAGCTATCATCTCTGCAAAATCAGACAAAATCCATTCGGGCATCCTGCCAGATAGGCCTCAAAGGTTAGTGATGTTGATATGTTATAGCGCCCTCTATATTCCCATTTCTCGTGAAAGACTGGACAACTATAGTTTTATTGCCCGCCAATGGAAATGTCGTAAAATTTACACAGAAAAAATTTACTTGTAATTTTAAATTTAAAAAAAAAAAAAAAATCAGTTGTCAAAAGTTGTGTCGCCGCACAATATAGTTTTGTTTTATTCTGGTTTTGTCATAATAAAAGAGACTTCAAACAGCTGTGGAAAAAATAAAAGCGCTCCAAAATTGAAGTGAGGCGATTTATACCATACTGTTGCGTTAATATCATTTTGGATTCAATCTATTTCACTTGAACAAATTCGAAACAATTATGTAAAATGAGACGGGTTCGAACTTGGGCCGAGGAGAGATTAGCAAGCATTCTTAAGCACTTAGACTAGCGAGGGAATTGGTGGCTGAAGTCGGATTTTAATTCAATTATAAACCCTTCTACGGAATAAGGCGGACTCATCATGTAAGATGATACTGTGATAATGAACGGTAACTAAGGAAATTCGCTTATGCTCACTCGCTTTCTTTTCTTTTTATTGTATCCGCGCAACTGATTGATAGCAGCCATTTGTCATCCGTCTACAAGGCTGCACACTGACCCTACGGGCGGCTTTCTTAATTGATTTCTATACTTGTTTGTAGCAAGAACCAACGAGGTTCTATATAGGTAGAGAGTCAAAACGTTTAGTAATATTTAGAAATGCCACCGTCTCGCATGTTTTGCCGACACAAAGAAAACCTAGAGCTACCAAACAATAGAAAGCAATGGCTGCCTCCGCGCTTCAACATAATGTGGGTGCCGCTTTGCATATGATACACTAATCGGTAGTGATACAAATAATGATGTGTTAGAGGTGGCCAGGTGGAATAATGTGTACCTGGAGCATTGTGCCAGATACTCTTTTTCTCATAAATGCAATGCGCGCTTAGGTGAAAAGATGAATACATTCAGGCGAGTTATTTAAATCAAGACGATGCTGATGTGTCATTTCATTAGTTTGGGCCACTGGGTAGGACAAAAATTTTTTAAAACCACCCTTAATAGGCACCCAACATCCAACAAATGATATTTCGGAGGATTGTTTGTATCGATATTTGAATATGTGTGTATAAGTGAGCACCCAAACTGATAATTATTATTCCGTGCAATATTCAAAATGTCAGCGCCCAGAACGGAACGACTGGTGTTAGAATGCGTTTAACCCTTGGCAAAGAAAGAACAAACCAGTGTCGTCTATTGATGAAATGAAAAAGTACCCAAAAATTCGTGCAATTCGCTGTGGGCCTTTAAAGTTCGCTGGGCGAGTAGCCAAAGTCGCCCAGTTAGGCTACCGAATCGTGGATTTGGCAACATTGGTGATTGCACCGGCTTGGGCGTGCGTATGTTTATGCAATACTTCCTTATCACTGGTGCTCACTGGCGCGCGGTAATTCGCTAAGAGAAGTATGTAAATAGACTAGTGTGTGACATCATCCTAATAATAGTTTGTCACTGCTCGCGTGGAAGCTTGTTGTAATGAAATTTCGAATCATGTAAATTACGTATGTGTAAATATACAGTTCTGATACTTTCCCCTATAAAAATTGATGGACACCTTTCGGACTTACCTATATATATTTAAGATTTAATCTATCGCTCCTCTGCCATCCATGGCCTGTTAGCTTAATTGGCAAGAGCGCCGTGCTATATACGGAGTTATCGGTTCGAATCCGGCGAAGCGCACGTATTTTTTTTTTTTTTCCGACACTTGTGTTCGCTTGCCGCTTCAGGGAAAGAGTGATAAAACTCAGGGATTGACATAATGTTATTTTTTTAAAATTTTCTTTGTCTGTTTCAGTAGTCTAAGTGGCAGTAATCTAACATTGATGAAATCAAGGGAAAATGGTGATGGACCAGACTCGGACCAAATAAGATGTAGGCTACTTCAGTTTATAAGTCATTCAGCATTACTTTATTCCAAAATCAGCGTTTTAAAGTAGTGGTATGACTCTGTGATCAATGCAATATTAGAAAGCGAATTAGATAAAACGCCTGATAAATTGTCCAAGGGGGAAACGTATCAACTGTAAAGAACATGTAGGACCTAAAGCAGATCCCTGTGGTAAACCATGATTATTAAAGCAACTTGAAAAAATGAGAGTTTTAGAAGCTCGCATGACCTGATGATTCACTGGGCGTTGGAGTCGGTGTTGGTTGTTTTCGGAAGTTGGTCTCTTGATCTATTTTCATTTCACATTGTATGCCAGGATATTTTACCAGAAAATGTCATGAGCATTGTACCTTTATTGTCTTTCCTGTCATAGAGAACATCATATAGAAGGTTACATGACATCTTCCTGTGCCAATTCTAGCAAATGAAAAAGGCGCGAGTTTTTAAAATTATAAATCATGTTTTTAAAAGGTGTTTTGCATGAAGCAAAACAACTACTATGAAACCTTTACTAACAGACAAAATTTGTTGTTCATGAGCACTATATAATGCCATTTCATGATTTTGCAGGCCTGTATTGGTTCAAAATAATCATTTTAATAAAATTTTATCATGTTTAGTTAATAGAGGGTGAGTAAAAAAACTGACCCTGATTATGTCCGCCATATTGAATCTATAAGTAACATTATATCTAGTATGGGTGGTATCATCTGAAAGCTTGGTTCATTATCTTTAATTTGCTGCAAAGATCATTCACATCGGTTAGGTATATAGACCGAGCTACAGTCGATTGAATCAAATTATTTGTTTTGCGGTATGTCCACGGATTCGCATTCAAACAAATGAACAAATTGACTGCATTATATGAGGATATTTAACCCCACAAAATTCAGTCGTTAATACCATCGATGCCTTCTTAACGTTTCTACGTCCTCATTACTCATAAAATTTATTTGAAAAATAAATCAACTTTCTGGATAAGCTGAATGAATTACACCATAAATTATGAAGGAACAGACATCGTTGTCAAACTTTTGAGGTTTTAAGTATTCTCTATATGTGTAGACCAAAATATGCCACATCTTTAAAAAAAGGTTTCAAATAGAACTTACCATTATCACTGGCTTTTACACATTTAAGATACCACTTTATTTCACATAAACATAGACATACCCTTATCATCATTTTGGGGAGTCATTTGCTTAGTTCACCGCCTTGCATTCAAATGGGAGTCCGTGGATATGGGTAAAAACTGACTACTTGATTCAAAAGACTGTAGCCCGGCCTAAATCCGACTGAAACTATCTTTGCAGCAAATTAAAGATAATGAAATAGGCTTTCAGGTGATACCACATATGATAGATATATGTTAATTAATAAAAAAATTAAAAATGGCGGACACAATCAGGGTCAATTTTATTTACTCACTCTGTATTTACTATTTTGATGGTATGAAACAAATGTGAAGATCTTGAAAAGAGTCGGTATTTTTCATTGGCAAGAGATTTTCCCTTGTACTAGGCAAGAAAAGAGACTTTAATTGGATATGCATTTCATCATGCCTCCACACCATAATCAAATGAATTATTTAAAGTTGTATGGGTTAATGTCAAATCCTTTTGAATGTACTCATTTCGGATACGCGCTATTCCAAAAACGCACTGAAAAAATATTCCAAACCAAAACAACAAAAAAGAAAGTTGAAAGTACACGTTGGGGGTATTATAAATCAGACCTCTCTATGGATGCAATTGAACATTAATGAGTGAGTCACTTGCTTGGAATATGGCCGAAAAGTACATTTTCTCTCTATAAGAACACACGAATTTGAATAGTATAATAATTTTATACTATAAGGAATAGTATAAAATTGGTTCCAATTACTCTCAAATGTGATTGTAGTCTTGTTATATTTTTAGCGAGTCACTTTGCTGTGTTATGGAATAGTACGAAGATTGACTGTATCTACTCTAAATAATGATTATGTATCGTATCTTGTTATAATTCATATTCTAGTTACCGATGATTCACATAAAGATGCAGTCGATAATATGGCTACAAACATATTCAAAGATACTAACATGAATAGACCAGGGGCGTAACCAGACCGAGACTCCAATTTTTCAGGCTCGATGCGGTCGCCGGGTAGACCCAGATTTTGTTCCAGTCGGTTCAAACTTCTGAAGAGCGGGGTGGGGGGGAGGGGGCGCCAGGGCCAGCCGGGGGAACCTTCTCCCTTCCCTTTATCTTCTTCTCTCTTTAATTTCCTCTTCTTTCCTCTTCTCCTTCTTTCCACCTTCTTTTTCCCATTTTTTCTTCTCTTTCATCTTTTTTCTTCTCTTTTTCTTTCTCTTCCTTCTCCCCATTATTTTTATTCCCATTTTGTTTGGCTTCCCCTGACCCGATTTTTTTTTTTGGGGGGGGGGGGGGGTTTGTGCAGCTTCCCCCCCCCCCCTCCCCAACTAGTTACGGACGACTCCACTGGATAGACCCTATATACAATCACTATTCGAAATATTTGCATGTTAACTTTGTGTGGGAAACACTGATCTCTACACTGGATAGGCTGTCGCGCCGCTCGAACTTAGGAAACCGGAAGTTTCTCGGCGTCCCGTTTGCTCTACCCAATAACCCGATCGTGCACGTAAAAGGAATAGGGAAAACGACAGAAAGGGACAGATTAGGCGATTAATTCGAGTATGTCAATGTTTGTCATTATTGGTTGTTGATTTTCGAGTATGGTCGGGTATATGCGAACAAAATATGGATTCCAATGGTGGGAAACCACAGAACACTGATTGGTACCAACGGATAGCTATCATCCTACTACTCTTTTCATTGATAACCCAAATTAGTACTCACATGCCTAGCTTAGTCCTACTTTCAAAGTAACGTCATATCACCAAAACATTTAAAAAATTGAGTATTTAATTTATCGGTTTGGGCTTTACATGATGGGAAATTACCATTTTTTTTACACAAGAGCGTTTAGTGATGTTTTGATTATAAAATTGAAAATATTAATTTCCCCCCATGTATTTCCTCTTTCCCTAACTTTGACAATCATATGGGAATGTGGTAACTTATTTTGATACCAATGGAAAGAGTAAAACGCAAAGCTATCTTGTGGTACCAACTTTATAGGATCGGAGGTGAAAAAATGAAAATCACAAGGGGGTGGTACCATCCCCCCTCCCCAGAGAAATTGTTGTTACAAAAAATGGCTCAGGTAAGACGAGAGTTAATCATTCATTTTATTTCTGGAAATGACTTCGTATCTCTCTTTTTACAGCTTAAAGAGATTTGGGGGCATGCACGTTCTATTTAAAAAATATTAATATTTTTGAATCCTGGGGGGTTCTTGAATTTGGTCGGGTACCATGCTCGTTCCAAAAAAGCGACTATTATATAGGCTGCAACTGCGGGACAACCTCTAGGTGAACATTCACCAATATTGAGTTCTAGGGTATCAAATCAGTTTGTGATTGTGACTGGTTCAATGATAAATAGAAAATGTAACCTAAACATATCAACAAAATAACCCCGCGTGTGTAATTTTTCTTGCAATAATAGCAAAAGTGTATTTTTTTTTTTTTGGTATCTTGTGGCTATTTCAATCAAAGGTCGTTTAGTCACGTTGAGAACAGCCCCGCAAGGGTATAATTTTACTGCAATTGGTCCCCCATATTTAAAAAAAAACCCGAAAACTAGTATAATTTCACCAAAAACTGGCTCGCGTTTTAGACTCCGTTAGGGGTTTATTGCACTGACATTTGGGCTTGTTAGCCTTTTAGGGGTCAATTCAGAACTCCTGGAATGAATCCCCATGGGTACCCAACCAACCCCTGGCCCCCAACCACCAACCCCCGGATTCAAAATCTCGCTTGAAGAAAAAAATAATGCACTGCAGTCCTATGGTGGTCACAATATACAGCACGAAATCATTGTTTAAATCAACTTGGAAATTAAAATTGGAAGGAACTGAAATTTTGGGTCCTTGACCTTGGATTTATAAGCTAGTTTAGTGACAACTGTTTTTGTGAAAAAGTTAAAATCACAAGCTAACCCTTAGGCATTTGTTATCCATTTCTACATGTAGCCAGCGAAAACTCGTGAAAACTATAGGTATTAGCGCTCCATATACTAGTATTCCTATGGAGTTCTAGCATTTTAGAGCACAGCATATACCTCTAGTACAGTGGCAATGCAGCACAAGTGCATACACATGTCCAGTGTTGGCTACGACGTGTAACCCACCAGTATCACTATTTGGTCGCAAAATTGCCCTAGAATCCATTTGTTTACTTCTACTCACAGTTAAATTCAGGCAAAACGGGCAACCTACTCCATACAAATTGCAAACTCTTGAATATTTTTTCATATATTGAACCAGGAAAGTCGTTTATAAAGGCATCCCGTGTATACTCATCCCATTGAAAACCGTGCAACCGAGTGAATGTTTTGGTAGGTCAAAGGGACGCAGTGGAACTTCCGGTTTCTTCACGGCTCCCTATTCATCGCGTGAGATTGCCCTATCCAGGTGTAGAGATCAGTGGTGGAAATTCACCCAATTAACCATGACAAAGTATGCGACAAATATAGTCATTAACCCGCGCCCTAATTTTGACATAATCGTAGTTTTGAAGTCTTAGTAATATTCAGGAAACAAAACCCAGCAATACAATTTCTCGTCCCCGTCACATCGTTTTTGCCGAACAAAAAATGTGTTTTACGAAAAGAAAAACTAATGATAAGAAAAAATAAATAAAAACAGCCAATTTCGACTGATTTTCGCTCTCATCCCCTTTTCAAGACAGAAAATAGCACAATTTTTAAGAGGAAGTCTTGCCGCAACGTCAATGACATATCTATCGTTTTGGTGAAAAATTGTTTGCTTGGAACAGGCCACGCATCCTCCTTTTTAAATAAGTGGAGACAGAAACCTGAATTTTTTTCAACCTAACCCTCATTGTTATATCTAACAAAAACATCCTTGGGTTTTCAAATGGAAATAAGAGACGTCGGTTATGGAGATTGACAACTTCACTTGGAACGGCCTTCTATGATATTTTGGGGTCTATACTTCTTGTAATTTAAAAAAAAAACCCTCTTGTTAAAGGTATACAGATCGATTATAAAACATGTTTCAATTGTACTTTTGTATTAATTTTGGTGTGTTTTGAAACAAGTACCGTCATTTATAAGACTCGAGCTGAAAATATTAAGTATTAAGACTGACCCGAAAGCCCGTATTACAATCGCATAACACTGTCTTTGAAGTTAATACTTATTATACTGTGAGTATTGCATATCGACGAGTTTTCATCAAACCCTTCTTCTGCGGGCAGCTTCTCCGGCTCCTTCCTGTGAATTGACCTCCTCCATCTCCCTTCCGTGCATTCTTTTCTTACACCTTCTTCTTTTGACGCGGCCTCACCTCCTTCCTCTTGGAGTGCCCCTCTCCTCTTCATTTGTTTTCGTCGTGCACCACCTTCATCTACAGCAGAATTTTCACCAGCACCATCGGGGGCAGCTTCCTTATCTCCTTCCTCTGAGATTGACCCTCCCTCATTCTTCTTGGTGCAGCATTTTCCTCACCGCCTTCTTCTTTGACAGCTTCCTCGCCTGCTTCTTTGGAGTGCCCTCCTCTCCTCTTCGTTCGTATTTGTTTCGTCACCACCGTCCTCTCAAGCAGTATTTTCATCAACAACCTTCCCATCAGGTGCATCTTTCTCTCATCTCCTTCCCTGATTGACTCCCTCCTCATTCCTTCTTGTGTCATAGTTTCCCGCACCACCTTCTTCTTTGACACTTCCTCGCCTCCTCCTCTGACTGGCCCTCCTCTCTTCTTTCATCTGTTCTTTGTTTCGTCGCCACCTTCATCTCCACAGTATTTTCCTCACCAACCTTCTTCTTTGACAGCCTCCTCGCCTGCTTCCTCTGGATGCCCTCCTCTCCCTCTTCATCCGTATTTGTTTCCGTCACCACCGTCCATCTCAGCAATTAGTTTCATCAGCACCTTCTTCTGGGGAAGCTTCTCCTCATCTCCTTTCCTCTGAATTTACCTCCTCAATCGCTTCCTGTGGATATTTTCTTCATTCTCACCGTCTTCTTCTTTGACAGCTTCCTCGCCTCCTTCCTCTGGACTGCCCCCATCCTTCTCCTTCTTCATTTGTTTCATCACCACCTTCCTCTACATCATATTTTCTTCAGCACCTTCTTCTGGGGCAGCTTCCTTATCTCCCTTCTCAGAATTGACCTCCTCTCTCCTTCCTGTGGAGTCTGTTCTCTCACCATCTT
Organism: Ophioderma brevispina; assembly: GCA_023653785.1. Classification (NCBI taxonomy): domain Eukaryota; kingdom Metazoa; phylum Echinodermata; class Ophiuroidea; order Amphilepidida; family Ophiodermatidae; genus Ophioderma; species Ophioderma brevispina. Next base: position 12,240 of record JAMKCH010007072.1, read on the forward strand.
CTCTTTGACAGCTTCCTCCCTCCTTCCTCTGGAGTGCCCCCTCCTCTCCTTCATTTGTTTCATCACCCCTTCCTCTACAGCATATTTCTCACACCACTTCTTCTGGGGCAGCTTCCTTATCTCCTTCCTCAGAATTGACCTCCTCCTTCCTTCCTGTGGAGTATTTTCTTCACCATCTTCTTCTTTGACAGCTTCCCCACCTCCTTCCTCTGGGTGCCCCTCCTCTCCTTCTCATTTGTTTGTCATCACCACCTTCCTCCTACACAATATTTTCGTCACCCCTTCTTTCTGGGGCAAGCTTCCGTACCTCCTCCTCAAATTGACCTCCTCATCTCCTTCCTGTGAGTATTTTCTTCACCATCTTCTTCTTTGACAGCTTCCCCACCTCCTTCCTCTGGAGTGCCCTCCTCTCCTTCTTCATCTGTCTTCATCACCCCTTCCTCTACACAAAATATTTTCTTCAGCACCTTCTTCTGGGGCAGCTGCCTTATCTCCTTCTCATAATTGCCTCCTCATCTCCTTCCCTGTGGAGTAAGTTTTTCTCACCATCTTCTTCTTTTACAGCTTCCTCACCTCCTTCCTCTGGAGGCCCTCCTCTCCCTTCTTCATTTGTTTCATTCAATCACCACCTTCCCTCTACAGCCATATATTTCTTCAGCAGCCCTGCTTTCTGGGGCAGCTTCCCTTACTCCTTCCTCAGATGGACCTCGCTCATCTCCTTCCTGTGGAGTATTTCTTCACCATCCTTCTTCTTTGAAAGCTTCCCCACCTCTTCCTCTGGATGCCGCCCTCCTCTCCTCTTCATTTGTTTCGTCACCACTTCCTCTCCAGCAGTTTTTCCTCACCACCTGCTTTCTTTGACAGCTTCCTCACCTCTTCTCGGGATGGTCCTCCTCACCACCCTCTGCAGTGACTTCCTCTTGAGTATTTTCTGCACCACTTTCATCTTTGACGTTTCCTCATCCTCCTTCCTGTGTAGTGATTTCCTCACCCTCCTCCCATTGCCCTGACTGCGTAAATTGGCTTTTTCTGTGCCTACAACAGAGAAATGGAAATTGATTGTAAGTTTCAAAAATAATAGAAAATACATTCGCAACATACATGAACTTATATATTCCTTGGGCCCCCCCCCCCCCCCAGAATTTCCGCCTTTCGGAAAACCTCAGAACTTACCAATTTACTATCCATACTTAGGACCTTACGTCTCTAAGCACAACTTCATTTTCTAAAATAAAACTGACTAAATAGCCAATCTTCCTCGTCGCCTGCGATGCCAATCACAAACAGCGCTCTTTACATATGAGCTCTGCAGCAACTACATGTTAAACAGCACTAATTCGCGCCTTACTGGCAACTGTCGGCCATGTTTGTCTTTTACATTTGACTCTCATAGTGAAAATACACCAACATTACGCCAAGTACAAAGCTAACTTCACCAAATGATGGAATGTCTCACATGGTGTCAGACAATTTCCCGCACGAGATGCTCTAAAGTCGGTAGGTGGAATTGATGAGCGCGCGAAGTAAATTGCTTTCAAATTTGCTGTCCTACATGACATTTATTTGAGAAAACCTACCAGTCCTTTCATGTCAATCATGTAAATTACATCACATTCTCAATGTAATTTGTGGATTTTCAACACTTTAAAGCAGTTTCTTAAGATTATTAAGATTAGCAAAGATAGTAGTGCACCCAAGATAAGGTGACTTCTGTTTAATTTAAAAATCTGCTCAAAGTTTTTTAAAATGTCAAAATTAAGCATATTCATGACCATATTTAAATCATTGAAATCTATTCAAATGAGGCCAAACAGTTCTAGTCTTAGGCGTGACCTTTAAACCCTCTTGGAGCTGTAGCGGTGTTCGAATAGATTTTGAGATGGTTTTCCAAGAATCTGCTGTCATCCAAATTTTGTTTCCTCTCCTTGTATAATATTAAGCTTTTTAAAAAATAAAATTAAAAACAATTACCAATATGACAATTTTCCAACGCCCACTCAACATCTGCCATCACCTCTGCATCAATCAATCCTGATCCTTCCAAGCACGAAAGTAGCCATCCCTTCTCCATTGTACGACCACCTCTAACTGGAATACGAATAAATAGAAAATGCTACACTGTTTACAACTGTTTACAAAGCGAGGATTGTGTCAGGCATGATTAACCAAATAAAGGTTTTGTGGCTTTCAAGTGGGATTTTTTCTCCTCTCTCCGCTCTTTCCTGTCTTTCGCTTTGGTATACTCTCTTATTTTACCCGATTCCCATAGTATGCTTTTGATAAAGCCTGTACGTTTCACACCGGTAATACGAGTCCCATTCGTTCCTGTACAAATGGGGGAGTTGAAAACGTCATGTTCTCCTCAGTGGAACATCTCAGACCTTAAAGCTAATATTCTGCTTGAAGAACATCATATCTCCTACTTGGTTAGTCATGAGATTAGGGAAGCTATCTCGGGTTTTTTTTTTTGTTTTTTCGGAGGCTATGGACCATGGAGACTAGCGCATCCTGACCCTTGGAGGTAAGAGCACTTTGGAGTCAGGTGTTCTCCTTAAGAATACGGTTAATATTGGTATGACAAATCAAAATAAAAGTATCAATGCCAACCTTTTTTTTGATATTCTTACAGATTTTATACTTGCTATTGATAGCAAGCATGACTTTCAATTCAGATCTCACCATTTCTCTCAGTGGTTAGGGTACACTTAGAAAAAACGTGTCACTTGCAGAGGGCTTGGACTTGCTTCTGTTTCTCATGTTATTTACCGGTGTGAATCCTGTACTTTATTTGGTTATGATAAATCTGGGTTTTCCAACGAAAGCAAGATTAACATCCTTATGTTGATGAGTGGACGATATAAACCAAGATTATCGTCAATAAGACTGGATTATCAATCGAAAACCACGTTTAAACAAATTTAGAGGTGGAAACCCCATTTAACTGTTTTTCGACGTATTGAGCTGGATTTGGACAGTTGCATTGTGGGAATCTATAAAATATGTTACTATAACCTGTTCAATTTTGAAGAACCTCTCATCCCCTTCACTTTTTTCAAGAACTATCGGGATACCATTTGTTTGTGTGGGAGGACAAGGGGGTGAAACGCATTCAAAACCAGTCGTCCGTGCTGGGCGCTGACATTTTGAAAATATGGCACGGAATAATTATCAGTTGGCGGTGCTTGTAACACACATAATGTCAATCGATACAAACAAATCCGCCAAATATCAGTGAGTTGGAGTGGGTGCTATTGGTGGTTAAATTTTTGTCCTACCCATGGCCACACACCGAAAGAATGCCCACAGCAGTCGTCTTGATTTTTAAATAAATATAAACCGCCTCAATGAATACATCTTTTCACCTAAAGCGCGCAAGTTGCATTATGAGAAAAAAAAGAGTATCTGAGCACAAATGATCCAGGTACACTCGTATTACACCTGGGCCACCTCTAAAAAATACTAATTAATTTGGATCACACCGATTAGTGTATATGCAAATAGCGGCCACCCACCCAGTATGTGGAAAGAAGAGGATGGCAGCCATTGCTTTCCTATTGTTGGTACTTCTAGGTTTCTTTGTGGTCGCAAACACATGCGAAGACGGTGATGATGAATTTATAAAGATTACGAAACGTTTTGCCTCTCTATCTTAAGAACCTCTTTGGGGAGGACAACCGAATGACCTCAGGATGACCTTTGACCTAAGTGGTTCCTTAGCGGAGGTGATTAGAAACCACGCGCGGAAATCCCTTATCAAAACACCAATATTCACATTGATATATCAAAGCACGGCGACGACGAACGGCAAAGGCCCTAGAGAACAGAAACACAATTTATCTTTTAGTGTATAGATTACTCCCGGGTAAAGTTAATACAATACCCTGCTATATAAGAAAGGATTGAAAAAAAAATAAAGGAGTGAACAATAAATATCTTGCATCGATAACCACTGGGGGCAAAACAACTAGGGTTTCTGGAGCTAAAAATATATATTGTAGGAATCAGTTCTCAATCTTAAACCAGCTTGAAAATAAGGATTATAAGTCTCCTTTAAAATCCTATTGGCGGATTTCCCCTATGGGCATTTGGTGTGTTATAATTGTGCATTTGGTGTGTTATACTTGATGAAGCACGACCTGAAAAAAAAGGAAAACTCACCAACATCATTTGTCCGGTTTATGCATTCAAATGATTGCTTGGCGTTACTCCTGCTTAGTTCCGCTCGAAGTCCATTGTGGCAGAATCCATACAAATCTTGGCGGAATATAAAATATTAAATGAAATTGCATAATACTTTTAAGGTTGATATGAACAAGGGCAACAACATGCAACTATGGAAACACCCTAAATAAATTAAGGTACAAGATCAAAAAGTTTCTTGGGAGAAAACACACCCCATCGCTAATTAGTAATCGGACTAAATCAGCCAGATCTGATTACTGAGACTCTCCAAGCTCCTTACAAACTGTCTTAGTATATCTCAATAAGGGCCACAACCGCAACATAATTCCATAAAAAGGGTTTAAATAGTATTTGGAATAACACACTAAAATTTCGGAAATCTACCAACCGGAAAGACGTGGAATAGGGAAAGGTTTGACCCCACAGAGGTCAAAGGTGAAAAGGTCAATAGATAAAAGAGTACACTAATATGTTCATCACGTTTCAACGATTTAAAAGAATATGTTTGCCTCTCTGCGGGTGTAGTTTGTAGTTTATAAATGTAAGGCAAATAATTCGAGAGGTCACATGGAATAACATTTCAAATTCATTGGATGGTTTTGAAAACGGTTGTCTTGTCAAATTTGAGAGCAAGTGTGGCCCATTGCACAAAAGCACAGGCTCGTGTGCGTGAACGTGTTATGTCCCTGGGCAAGAATATTAATCTCATGCCTCCCACCAAAGGCGAATATGGGAGTTGTTATGGGAATATTACAATCTAAGTGCTGGTATGATGGTGTGCTTGTAAGGCAGTCTTTGATCAATCACCAAAGGAAGCCGAACTGATGTGACGATTTTCTTGAAGGCGGAGTAATAATAAGTGGCAACAGCGCCTTTGAGCCTGGTTCTAAGGATTAAGCGCTATATAAAAACCGACCAGTGTTATTATTATTGTGTTCGTTCTAGTGTACATAATCCACTATGAGTGAACAATATGCTCTCCACCAAGGACACAGTTCAGTGCGTTGTACTTGTACAACATTGCATGAACTGACCTTGTGTGATCTGGGTCCAAGATTTTTTTTCCCCATTTTGTTGCCAAAACCAGGGGGTGTAGTTCTAAATACATGTGAATGGAGTGGTACTGAACTGTGCCAATGAAGTGAGAAGTGAGTGAGATTTTTAGTAGCTCATAGTGAATAACATACACATTCGCTACAATGTCTATGACATTTGGTTATGGAACATTCGAACACAGATTCAGTATACATTTTCTTATCTTCTTCTTTCGTATGAGACAGCAGCTTAATGTGTTGAATTTGGTGGCCAGCTCATTGTTGATTGGTTGGGGTTGAGAAGTCTATATCCACCGGTGGACAAAAAGGTAGGGCACTCATTGAGAATGTGATCCGCAGTCTGTGATGGAGAGCCACTTTGGCAGGCTGGAGATGCTTATGATTATGTTGATTGTGATGCCCTAAATAATTTTACACCAGTTTTAATAAAATGGGACCATTTTTGTACCCAAACTAAGTCATAGAAGGGGGAACTATACATTTTAAAGCTCAGCAATAGCTGCATAAAATGGCATAATATTTTAACACGATTGGAACTCTTTTAATTTTGATACCCCTGTTCAAACTTTGTTTCCTTATTTCTCCACTTTCCATCGTATAGATTTCCTAGATGTTTACTATGTTATTTCTGATATCAGATACTACCCAAAAAAGTAGTATAACATTTTGTAGGAATTATTTTGGGGTCAAAACATAAATCCCCCGCCGACGTTCGTACTTTACTGCATTGCCTAGTAGAAGTATGACCGGACTTTTTACGCACTTAGCCAATTATTTAAAAAAAAAGAGATGAACGTTTTGAGGAATACTTTGTCTGTAATTGTCACAATTGCGTGTCTTCATACCAGACACGCTTCTATTTTGTTTTTTCAAAACATGGACGCGCCTATAGGATTTTCAGATTAATTGTGTGCATGTGTGCAAGAAAACTGACGGGCAAACGAGCTCAAAAAAACCCTATAATACTTTGCATGGGGAAATTTTGGGTTTTTATTCTGTTCGAATTAAATAATACCAACATTCTTATTAAATAATACCAACATTCTTATTATGCTCCCAGGTGCAATATTGTGACCAGATAAGGAAAGGTTCTGCAAGTAATTTATAACCAGCTTTTATGTGGTCTGTCATATAGGGTGTCCCAGAATGATTAGTACCCAAAAATCTATAATATATTATTTTTTTTAAATAATAAAATGGAAGATATGGGGATTTTTGCTGCATCAGCAATTGTAGGAATAACTTTAAAATTTTCAAAAAGTATTTTAGGATCCTAAAAATCGGGCTATCCAAAGTGTAAAAACAGTCCAAAGTGTCAGAGGTGGTGATTTCGTCCTTACGACAAAGTGCTAAAATAGTGTATAGAACTTGTTAAAAGGAAACAAACAAATATTAGTTCTCTCTTGCTTTTCAACTATTTTGTTCTCTCTTCTTAGCAACTGTAAAAGCTGTAAGTTTAACTCAATATTGATTATCCATGCATACAAAGGGTTGATCATGCTTTGTTACACATGAAACACATGCTTATCTTGGATTTTGGAGGGAGTTTTGAATAGCTAATGATGTTGTACTGGTAGGCTATTGCAGGCAAATTCATTGATTACATTGGTGGAGATTGAGGACCTAACAAAATGGCTCGCCACTTTACTGTGTAGCAGAGGTCTTTCATTGTAAAAAGCTACTGGGAGACCAAAAGTTACTTAGAAGTTAAGAGACGATTTGCTGCGAGATTCCCTAGAGAGCGCCGAGTCCCTTCTAAATGTGCCATTGCCTACAATGTGAGAAAGTTTGATCGCCATGGTATAGTCAGAAACCGTCACTCTGAAGGTTGTGGTACCGGAAAAACCGCCAGAACAAGAGCAAACATCGCTGCAGTCCAGCAAACCCTGAGACACAACCCACAAGTCAGTGCTCGTCGTAACCCCGTCAATGTTACCAAGTCGTCTTTTAATCGCATTGTCCGTCTGGACTTGAAATCGCACTCATACCGGATACAACGCAGACATACTTTAAGAGCTGGAGATTACAGGAGGAGAATACAATTCTGCCGATGGCTCCGCACCAGACCAAGAGGATGGCTGAGAAACGCATTAGTGGGTGATGAGGCTAACTCCTACCTCAACGGTAGGCTATTGAAGGCAAATTCAATGATTACATTGGTACGTATCATCGTATTGTTTTCTTGCCTGCCTGCAGATAATCCTTTTTTTTTCACTTTGCCAAAAGTACGAAATCACCATGTCTGCAAAATGGTACGTATCATCGGTTTGCAAAGCCCGACTTTCAAGATCTAAAATTCTTCCGCAAGCTGAAATTATGCCAAATCTAATATAAATACCAGATAACCCAATATCATTTGTTTTCATGGCCAAAAAAAAAATAATAATTTTGGATATTTTTGGGTACTAATCATTCTGGGACACCCTGTAGAAACTTAATGTAATAGTTTGCCTGCCAAAAACAACAGATGACGTCCTGAATGTCAACATGTGCCATCATAGGTCACATCATCTATTACAAAATGCCGACGTCAAAATCTATGTATTCGCTGGCACTCCCATTCTTTGACATACATTGCAAATATTCCAAATTATGTCTATATAACTCGACTGACCACATTTTCTTTAAAAAAAAATGAGTTGTAAAAAGCGTTCAAATTTCAGAAATGTTTGTGTGGTTTTTTAGAGTAAATGCTCCTCAAATAACATAACTTTGGTGCTTTTGAATCCAAAGAAAACGCCTCACAGGTTATAATGGTAATAATTTCCAATATCACATGGTACAGCGCGTACGCGTTAACGCGCTACGCATACGCACTGCTCGGGCCAATCGAAGGTGCATAGTAAACAGCGGACTTATCGATTTAAAAAGCCGGGGTAGTTCGTTGGGTAAAATCTATCACAATTTCAGTAATATGTTACCAATATAGCTTCATATTTTGAATAAAGTGTTAAAGAATGAGAATAAAGGTATTGTTTTTAGCATCTGCCGTGTATCTATCGTGTCATATCACACGGGCGACAGCACTATTTTAGCGTAAAACAACTCGGCTGCGCCTCGTTGTTCTACTTAAAATAATGCTGTTGCCCGTGTGATATGACACGATAGGTACACGGCAGAGGCTAAAAACAATACCTTTATTCTCTAATTCTTTACCGGTAATGCACCAACCAGACATTTTATACGACACGTCAGTTGTATAATTATAACCATCAAACCGTTACAAAGTTTTATTAGTAAAATAAATCTTAAAAAAAGACCCAGAGCTGGTGTAATTTCAAACCCTCACTTCCAAATTGCGCACATCTATAGCCCCTATGCAATAGGCAGCCATGCTGTGGGACAAGAGAGCCACATTCCATGACTACAATACATCCATCTGTTGGGCCATTCTCCAATAGTGTTCAAAAAGTGGGTTTTCGTGTCGCTCACAGTCATGCACAGTTTGAAGCTTGATTTTGCCCGTTATGAAAGAATGTTTATTAATATAAATTATACTTAGGAGTTAAGTTTTCAAAATGATCCGGATTAGAAGTTGTAACCGGGTGAGAAAGTATCAAGCAATAGGCTAAAGATGCCTAATTCTTGCTTATCGCCATGTCGCCAGCCCAAATCCGTTCTTTAAAATGTGTCCCAGCTCGTTACACAAGAGCGCATATAACAGATTACATTGCATTCTTGTCAGCCTCTTTTATGCCCTAATTATTAAGTTCAAAACATGATAATATTGGATTATTAAAGTTTCGCAAGAGTTCTCTGAGAGCATGTCGCCAATATTGCAGCCAGATACGTTACCATAATTTGAATGGATACAAAATTGCTAAAAAAAAAACGAAAGAACGATGTTCCAATATGTGATAAATCGAGCAGATGTCAATGTTATATTATAAATGTTTTGAATAAAAATCTGGTTTCAAAGTAACAATTTCCAGCCCTAATAATGAAAGAAATCCCTCATGTTACGTTCATACCGCGCCAGATACGTTACCTCCCTCGCGCTGCGCTTTTGCAAAACGCCGTGATACATAAAGTCGAATACCACACCATGCTTGAGTATGAAGGTAATACCTGATAAGGTATAGAGACTAAGTCGGTGGAGCATATACTTTCATCAAGAACAGCACGACTAAGAAAAAGGCCGGCCAGATACGTTACCCAGATACGTTACTTCAGTGATAACGTTAGGCTATTATAATAAAAAAATTGGATATTGTTTAAGATCACCCATGCATTGTTCCGTGTTCTGAGGATATTATAGTTTACGATTTTCAATGATTTTCAATTCAGATCTCACCCATTTCTCTCAGTGGGTTATGGTACCACTTAGAAAAAGTGTCACTTGCAAGGGCTTGGACTTGCTATAATGGCTTTCTGGTTTCTCATTGTATTTCCGGTTGAATCCCTGTACTTTATTTTGGTAATGATAAATCTGGGTTTGCCAACGAAAGCAAGATTTAACATCCTTGTGGTTGATGAGTGGCTATATAAACCAGGATAATCGTCATAAAACTGGATTCTCACCGAAGAACCCACGTTTAAACAAATTTAGAGGTGGAAACCCCATTTACTGTTTTTTCGACGTATTGAATGATTTGGACAGTTGCAATCGTTGAAATCTTTATAATCTATATTACTATAAAAGCCTTCAATTTTTGAAGAACCTCTCATCCCCTTCACTTTTTTCAAGAAACTATCGGGAAAGCAGTTTTTTCGTATGGGATGACAACCGAATAACCCTCATCAATGGCGTACCGCCAGGGGGGCAGGGGGGCAAGGTGCCCCCTCTGGCTCGAAAGCGGTACGAATTTCCAAAATGTGCATTTTTACCCTCTTTTTCGGGATATTGCAACCAATTTTCAGGCCAAATTTGGGGAAAATTAAAGTAACATTTGTAATTTTTTCGCTCGCACGCCGCATTTTGTCAAATTCAGACTACTTGGAACAAATCACCGGGACGATTTACGGAAATTTTGCCCCTCTGCTGTACGACTTTGGAATTTTCCCCCTCTGGTTGACTGCCCGGTACTGGCCACCGGACCTCAGGTATGACCTTTGAACCTAGCTCCTTAGCTGATTTATTAGAAACCCCCCGCGCGGAATCCCTTATCAACATAACAACCAAATTTTCCAAATTGATATATCAAAGCACGCTAAACGCAAAAGCCCTATATGAAACAGAAACGGACAATTCCTATCATATTTTTAAGTAGTATAGATTCTCCCGGTCGAAGTTTACAGTACCCTAAAAAAGGAAAGGGAGTTGAAAAATACAAGGGTTGAACAATACATATATTTAACTCTGATAACATGGAGGGGGGAATTTGGAGGGGGGGGGCAAACACCTAGGTTTTCTGGAGATCAAATAATATTTATGGTAGACCATTTTTCTCAATCAAACCCCCTGCGTGAAACTAAGGATTATAAGTCTCCTGTTTAAAATCCTATTTTGGTGGATTTAACCTATGATTTTTGTGTTTTATAATTGGGCATTTGGTGTGTTATATTGAAGCACGAACCTTAAAAAAAAAAATCGAAAAGGAACACTCACCAACATTACTCATTGTCGTTTAACCGCCATTTCAATATTGCTTGGCGTACTCCTTGCTTTAGTTCCGCATCGAAGTCTATTGTTGCAGAAGTCCATACAATCTTGGCTGAATTATAAAATATTAAATGAAATTGCAATAAATACTTTAAAAGGTTTGATATGAACAAGGGCAACCGACATGCAATAATGGAAACAAGCCCTAAAAATAATTCGGGCAACAAATGGGTTGTGACAATTAGCGACCCTTGGGTCACTATTGACCCACCCTGAAATGGTCAGTAGACTTCGTACGGAATAAACACGCTAATGTCTGCAGTGTTCTTCCGCTAAAGTCTGCTGATTCAGGTTGGGTCACTAGTGACCCAGGGTATTCGCCGGTGAAAAGGTTGTGTCACACCCGTACAACATCAAAGTTTCTTCGAGAAACAACCACCCATCGCTAAGTCGTATCGACTACAAATCAGCCAGATCTGATCAGCTTGAACTCCTCCAAGCTCCTTACAAAATGTCTTAGTACCCTCAATAAGCGCCACCTCACCTCCAATAATGCCATCAAAAGGGTTTTTAAAAATAGATTTGGTTAAAAAAAAAAAAAAAAACAAGTTACTTGGAATATAACCACTAAAACTCTCGGAAATCAACCAACCGGAAAGCAGTGGGAATAAGGACAGGTTTTACACAGCGGTCCACATGGTGGAAAAGGACAATATTTTTACAACAGTAGCACAATACTGTCATCACGTTTCAAAACGATTTAAAAGAATATAGTTTTTCCTGTACTGGGTTTGATATTTTGATAGTGTATAAGCAAAGATATTCAAGGTCATAATGGGAATAACATTCCAATTCATTGGATGTTTTTAAAACGTTGTCAAATGAGAGCATGTGTGGGTCCAGTGGAAAATCCAGGACTCTTGATCATTAGACCACTAAAATCGTGAAGTTTTCGATCCCCATCGGTGAACGTGTTGTGTCCCTGGGCATTATACTAATCTCAATCGCATTTGCCTCCGCCGACCCAAGCGAAATCTGGAAATTCTGTTTGGGAAATACAACTAATTGCTGGTCTTTGGCAATCACCGAGATGAAGCGAATACCATGGACACAGAGACCTTTTTTGAATACTTTTTGCTATTTTTGGGTTTGCACCATGTAGTTAGTTAGCAGCCAATTACAACTATTTGGCACCCCACGGGAATACCCCCCAAAAACAGTCAACACAGACCCCCCCCCCCCCCCCCCACGGGGGGTCAATTTGAACGTCATCAAAAGTAATCATGTTGGTTCATATGAAGGAAAATTCCCACAAGGAATTAAACATTGTCAATATCAATCTTATTAACAAACTTTATCTCAATTTATTATTCTTCAAAAACTGTCACCCCGTATGCATATTTTGTTAAATACATTGAATTTTTTTTACTTATAAATTGGGCAATCGGTATTTAAAAAATTTAAACAATAGTCACATCAACCTACTTGTAAAACTTAATCTACTTCATCCTCTCTTCCAACAGACTTGGAAAATCAAACTTGACATTCATATTGTTCAGGTGGGGGGTGGGTTTGTGTTAAAGGAAGGGGACGTATTTCAAGTCAATTCCTAACAACAGCTGATAACCGCATTACTTAACATGTATCAAAATAATAAGCCTCACTATTTGGAGAAAAATAGCAGCTATCATTTCCTAATACCCTTCACAGGTCCAAAAGCTGCTAATGTTTTAATCCATATGGTGTGGCTATTTGAATCGGCTATTGTAAAACAACACTAACACTTGGCACAAGCCAGACTGCTTAATTTTGCAACCATAGTCGTAGACTAGTTACCACCGGCACTCAAGTCTAATGATTCAGATAGCCTAGTGTATGCACTTACTTCGCAGCTCCATTGACTTACCTGCAAGGCTGAGCTGTTTCATTATTTCCTACTCCGCCCCCCCCCCCCGCCTCAAAATAGCTTTATAGGCAACACTGGGGACTTAGTCCAGGGATCCTAATAAATCGGGATAAGCACTCGATCAAGAGCATGGATGCGTACTGCACGCGAGCTGCATGAAAATCTGTATCTATAGTTCGCCCAATCCCTGCTGAGCAAGATGCCCACTGTGGGTGGTTCCGTTCTATCCTTGTTATTCCTCCGATGAGTTGTAGAAGACACCGGCACCAGCCAGTGGTTAGCGCAAGCAAAGTGTGGGTCTTAGAATAACCACCAATTCCCAAAATATCGCATCGCAGAATTCATCACCGTTTCTTTTCCAATGACCCTTTATTCGTAAGATGCACGTCACGAACCATCGCACGCAGGAGATGAATGGATGGTTCAACAGTTATCAACAGAGCAGTCATATACTACATTAAGGTAAACATCACGATTTCGAACGCGATGGGCGCACACCCAGAGGGATTCTGGACCTATGTGTAGGGATAAAGAGAGTATTTCAGGCGATTCTGTACTTGGGGTCCACGATCATATGTAGGGTTATTACTATTTTATAGTTTGAGCATCAAATTTAATCTTCAGCATCAAGGTTAAATAAGCGCCCCTAAGTGTGTTTTTGGGAATCCAATCAGGTGGGTCTTTAGTTTTCTGTGTCGCGGTTTAATTTACATCAAATTTTCGCTAAATCTGATGGAAAGTATTTTTTTTTTCTTCCTAAATAGATCGTGGACCCCAAATAAAGGGATCGCCATATTTCAAGCTATTTCACAACATTGCATTTTGCGGCGATCCTACTCTTGGGGTCCCTCGACAAATAGGGTCCATTATTACAGAATCAAGTTTAATCTTTAGGCTCTAGTTAAATAGCTAGCTCCCCTTAATGCTTTTTGGATCCAATCATCTATCTATGAGTCCCAATTTTTCACAAAAAGTATTTTACCTGCTTTTTGGTCCACTTTCAACAGAACTCAGGCCATTGAGGGGAATGAAGCTAGTCGAGAGTGGCTCTTACCATGCATCGACACTACCTCCCTTTTATGCATTCTGGGGCCGGTACGCATGTACAGATGGCAAATGTTTATGGTTGGGCGTTCCCGCCAAAACTCGTACCAAAACCATACGCTGTTTCAAGTCAAACGTACGCATGGTTCTTTTATAACACGGCTTTGGTGGTCCGTCATAACGTACGCATCGTCTTGACAGAACGTACGTAATGGACATTTTCTAGTTATAACTCTATGACTTTTTACGTACGCATGGTTTTGGCATAAACTTACGCATGGTTTTGTTGGCATAACCATACATTTGGTTTCTGGTCATTACGGTACGCGCGTTTTGGAAACACTACTCAATGGTTCTGTTCCCCCAAAAAATTACGTACGTTTGGTTTGTCTATGAGTTAATTTTTTTCCGCGTACTTATGAAGGAACATGCGTACGTTTGCTGGCCACGCGTAGGGTTTTATTACGCGTTTGTTGGCGGGAATGCCCAACATAAATGTAGTCCTGCAATCAAATGCAATATGCAGCGCGTATCCCTTTAATTGTACGCGATCGTTGTGACAAACCTAAGTCCATCACGCCGACTTTACGCAGTTCTATTGCGCTCGTCAAAAACAACTTCGTTCCCCCTCTATTCCGATAGTCCATCTCTACTCCCACGTCAAGGTTGTTCAGACTTTTCATCCAATCGACAAAGTCGACAAAGTGTAGCATAGCAAGGCAGCTAGTCGGTGCTTTGTCCAGGCCTATCCTAATCCAGTTTGCTAATAGAGGCCTAGGCTTACTAATATAATGATCTAGTTAACACAGGAGTATTGCATGCGGAATTTACACTATTGAGTAAACCGAACTTCCACAACTTTGCAATATATCCTAATCAAGAGGCTGACTTAATTACTGGTTTGGGCAATACTTAAGCCTAGGGTCATTTCAAGTTACAAAACTCGTAAGCAAAGGCCTATAGTCAGAAGAAAACTTGTTTCAGATTTTAACATGTACGTGTACCACATGATTTAGCCTAATCCTAGGACCTTCCTAGGCTCGCCTAGTAGGCTAGCTAGCATGTAGGCCAGCGTTATGTGTTTTAATCATAATCGTACCTGAAAAGTGAGACTTATGATTAACATCTAAACTGCTGGCCTGTTTAGCGTAGCCCTAAGTTAGGGCAATGGACAGAATGACCAGGCCTTACATTCCTTCTTCTGTTACTGTTAGTTACAACACTGTTTGACGGAATTTTCGCAACAACTACAAAACAAGATGACAATTACAAAGCGAATTATTGCATTTGCTTCGTTTTCACGATTCCGATGAGCATACCCAACCCTTGATTCCATTTTGAAAAGAATATATGAAAATTGAACAATAAAAATTATTGATCATCTGCCACATCGGGAAATTCGCCATCACCATCCTCCCGGCCAGACATTCCTGTCAATATCTGTGTTTGAATGGGATGATGCTACCCGTGAAATGCGTTATGCTTCCTGCTTTGACTGAGGGCATACACCCAGAACGATCACTTGCACTGTGTTTAAGAGTACAGGTTTCCGATTTTACAGCCATCAGAATAGATTGAAATTTGACATGCTGCTGTCTTCAGAACATAAACTTACCTTAATCTATCGATCGTTGATATCTTTACCTACCCTGTGATGCAAATCTTGTCAACCAAATTCTGATATAAACCTGCAAATGGTCCAAACTAGTGCCGTAAATGCTGCGCCAACCAGGACCCATTCCTTGTTCGGTCATGTAGTTTAGGCATGGTTTTTGCCGTTTCGAAGTCAAAGTGCAGTCTCCGTCCCCTCCTTCATGAAATAGTGGTTTTGCATGGCCCTTTAGAAGTAAAGAGTCCATTCTCTAACCCAGTATTAAAGTATACGCCCGTGTTACGGTTGCCTTGATTTGCTGTGTTGTACGAAAATGTGAGAGCTGTTGCTTGGATTGAATTTCGAAGTGCAACCTTGGGTAATCTTACCCCACAAAATTTGCAACATTAACAAAGGCGCTAGCAGTCTAGATTTTATTTTACGTATTGATTCGCCAGTCGTGCGTGGCGCTATTTCGCTACGTCATCATCCCCCTGGTTACGTCATGAATAACGTTTTATGCATAATTAATTCTGTAGCTATCGAAAAGGGTGGCGCTAGTCACAAAACCATCGATATCGAGAATTGTCCTCATGGCATTTGTAGCACAGTGTCAACCCGGCCCTCCTGACTAGTGTTTTGAGACCAACATACATATCTAGTCTTGTTGCAGAGAAGACGCTTGGCTATGTCGCCGTTCTTGAGCTTTCCGATGTACATCGCCCATATATAACCATAGTGTTTACCCCCCCCCCCCCCACCCTCCCCCACCATGAGGCCTTAGCTGAGCCCATGCAAGCTCTTACACATGGGATATGAAAATGATCTCAGAAATCTAGGCCTACCCCCTGGGCCTTATCACATTGCCCCGGCAAAATCCCCTCACCCCACCCCACCCACCCACTCCAGGCCTTAGCCGGCTCCATGGCAAAACTTACATGAAAATGGGTCTCAGAAATCTATTCATACATTTATGTGCCGAATCACCCCGCTTACGAATTGCTACTGTTCACAAGTCAATACCACACACGAATCTCCTATACTTTGTTCAATCACCATTGGCAAACTCTTCACACCGCGAAATGATAAAAGAATAGCGCGATCGCATCTGTAAACAACACTACCGCAGCGATCGCAGTGCGTGATGTATGCGTGGTGCACGCTTGTGGCTAGAAAGCGCGCGTGTAAAATGGATTAACTTTCACCCTCGGATCAAGCAAACCCAATAATTTTTGTTGCCTATGAGGTGAGAACAAGTATAATTTCATAATAAAAATTGTTTAACTTCCATCACTCATTGGTCTGACCGAGCTGGCGAGCTAAACCACAGACCCTGTGTTGATAGCTATGGCTATACAAATAAAATGCATTTGGTCAAAATACTAATTGCTTCTCTATAGAGAATGTGTGTAAATGAACAAAATCTCAAATATCTCCTGAAAACAAAGGGGTTTTCTATAAGTGTTTTTTGCATCAGAGGGTCTGTTACAATATTAAGGGGTTTGGGATATGCCCGCCGTAAATTCCCTCTCCCCTCTTCAAAAACTTCACATAAATATGGCTTGATCGATCATGAACGACAATTAAAGAAACAATCGGGGGTACCGAGGGGTCGTTTTTGAGAATAAACGACATTATAAAATACAACATTTTTTCACCATGGGAAACATTATTTTTCATTAACTTCTAGGTATAGCACAAAATTAGCTCAAAATGTGCCGTTAATTTTTTGATAAAAGTGTCACTCACGCAGCTTTCTAATAAACCAAAAATATGGGTCACCTAGGGGCATTTTAAATTCACCCCAAAATCCTCACTTCATTGATAAACTTAACCCATGACATATAGTGCATTCAGCACTAGCAAAAATGCAAAAGTATACGCACCCATCTTCGTGCTCTCGCGCGCTTGGGATTAAATATTTATTTCGTGTAACACCCTTACCTACTCGGGTCATGCGTTTCTGCGTGGTTAATGGGCAATTTACGCTACAGGTGTAGAAGGCATTTCGGCGGATTTGGGGCTTGGAACGATTCCCAAAGGCGATACTTACCCAAACCTCCTTAAATGTGACTTCAGAAGAAACCTCTTCAACCTGCTACATATTCCTGCCCCAGAAGTGGGACTTACATAATGCGTGTTGAGATGCAGCGACCCTCAATGTTTCAGTGGCGTAAACCAGACCTTTGCAAATGGGGTGGGTGGGGCAGAAGGGGTGCCAAGGCCTTTTTTTTGATGGGGCTAATTGGGGCGATCCTTCTCCATAGACACTGTTACCAAAGGTCTTCATTTGGGGGCTGGCGGGGGGGCAACGGTTCTGTTTGGGGGGCTGCGCGCCCCCCACTGGTACGCCACTGTCATGTTTTATATCACATGAATGCATTCATTTTAAAATTCATGCCTGTGCATAGAGCCGCACCCTCACTTTGTCTTGCAATCATTAATTGGCCCTTCATATTATAAATTATTTCCCTGTCAATTTATCTCTTAATTAAATGCGAGAAGTCTTCAGTAACTTTTGAGACATTTCTTGGAGTTTTTTTGTTGCACAATAAAGTTCTCATTGGTTTGACTTTGCTTAGCAAGTACATTTAAATGTTGACAGGTATTTTAGACAATCACAACTCAGCATCCAGTATGTCCTATATTTTTTTTACATGCACAGGTTTCAAAAATGTGTGGAACGCATGTGCCTGCCATTGCATTTTTGTTCATTCCTGAAGAACCATCGACATGGTATGACGCCCAAACCCCAACATTGATGAGTGGTAAACTTTGGCTTCTTCACAGTGGCACATGCAGTCCTTGGGTTTCTCCGGGGCAAAAGCCTGGTCAAAAACCCTCCATATTTATTAACAGCTTGCACAGAATAAGAATGAACCATGTTTAAACTTGCTGCATATTACAAAATGTGATTTCAGTTTCTAAATTCCTGGGCAATATCTTGTTTGGCAACCCATGGCAGATTTCACAGTTGACCCACATCACCCTTCGCAATCATGTGTGCTTTTATCCCTTAACAAGCTTATCGTCAGGTGATTATGTGGTCAAAGACTCAGGGTGGCCAAACCATTTAAATGGGGATGACCTGTGATAAGTATAATCGCGATTTTTCTTAAAAAGGATTAGCAGCGATAATGTGAGAGAATCGAAAAAAATCATCGACTTCTCAACAATGTAAACAATCGCGCCCCCTATTTTTTCATCATAGTCCATTTTTTGGCATTGTTGTATTGGACATTGTTGTAAAAAGACCCCTATAATGCTGAGCAAAACACAGTGCCGTATTTTGTCAATATATTATTATTTTGTATGCTTTGTTTACAAAGCGTGATATATTTCGTTGGCTTCGTTTCGGTATTGCGTGCGGCATTGTAAATATAACACAGGGGATAAGATTGCAACTCCCATGATTGGTTGTACAGTCATCACAATTTTGGTCGTGAATCTGGATTTTTTTTGCAGGAATACTCCAATGACCATGAAAAACATCTGATACGTCTTATTTATGGATATTTCATTATATATGTGCCGGATAGATAAAATGCCAATAAATCCCTTTAAATTACAGCAGTACAGAATAAACAAAAAGTCAATGTTTTGTTTTGAGGTCAAACTATATTGATCCGGGGTATTGATCATGGTGCCCCAAATCACGCCTTTAAAAAGTCAGGGATATTCACCGTAAAGGCCTTTTTTTTATCTCAAGTCAGATTTTGATACGCACGTTAGAAATTCAGAATCGTATTAAAAGTACTGCCTGTCTTTAATACCATGTTTCGCATATCAATGCCAGTAAAAAAAATGCAAACATATATTAATTTTTGAATGATTTTTTTTGATGTTTTGAATTAGCAAATCCACTGCTTATTCCTTAATATATGCTTCCATTCACCTCCCAAAACCCCCATCTGTCAGTTTTGTGCCGAATTTCAATGCGTTTTAAGTGAGAGCTAACAACATAATTTTTGTAATCCCCAAAGTACACTGACTGTAAAGTCAGCAGTTGACAAATGGGGCATATTTTTGCAACATCCAAACCAAACTCCTTCAGCCCTAAGATTTCCACAGGATAAATGAAAAAATAGTAGCTTCTTTCTTCTGTTGAATTTCTGATAACAAAATTTTGACAACTTCCGGTAAATCTGGGCTCCTTTGTATAGGCTATTAGCAATCGAACCATGGCATGGACCTATAATAACAAGACACAAACAGCAATAATTTATCAACTTTCCTCTTTAAAATTGGTTTAGTGCACCACAAATCCCTGAAACTCCATATCGGAGGCAGAACCATGTCCATGGAACGCAAGTCGTGTACTGATCATGCAAAACTGATTATTGTACTTGTTGTCATGGTAGCCGGTTTGTAACACTGTGTACACAGTGGGCTCTGACACTGTTATCCATGGAATTTAGTCCTATTTTAATCAGCTTATAACACTGTAGGCAAAAAACACACAGCACAGAGCACCACAGAAATAAGTTCACCTACAAACTCCATTTTTCAAAATAAAATTCTTAAAAGGTTGCAAAAATTAAGCACCATACTACACATTCATGCTACCTCACCTCATGTCACTCTCAGCTCTCATGCATGCCTGTGTGTGCAGACCACTCGGTCTAAATACAGCCCGTTTCCACAGCCCGTATTCAGACATAGACAGTGGCCAACAATATCACAGAGTGCGCTCTGAAGTAATAATAATTTCCTGTTAATTCTTGGAAATCTGGAATAAAATGTCACCTGATTATGCAAAAATAAAAGTCACTGATTTACCCATTTCTACCAAAAATAGCCACATAAACCTTCCAATAAAGAATGCCCCTGGGATTCATGGTACGTTCTTGTCTGCCCTGTCTCCCTATAACCCCCTTTACAAAGCAAAAGAACCCCCTGTAACTGAGCTGTGTGTACTTTTTCATAGTGATCCAGCACAGGAGAGAAACTGGGCACTAGGTATCCAAAAATCATCAGTCAAACTAAATAGCAGGAGAAATGATTTGGAAATATTACAAAGTCAGGGATGCTCCTGGGTATAACTGATGTGACGATTAATTAAAAACTGGCGACCATTATTATTATTATTGTTGTTCGTCTATTTTGTATAAACCTACACAATTCGATAACATTTCTGACTTTGTTATTGAACATTCGAACACAGATTCAGTATAACAGTTTCTTATTCTTCTTCTTTCGTATAGGCAGCTGCCTTTTGTGTTGAATTTGGTGGCCAGCTCATTGTTAATTGGTTGGGGGTTTGAGAAGTCTTATATCCACCGGTGACAAAGGTTGGCACCATTGAGAATGTGATCCATCCGCAGTCTGTGATGGAGATCCACTTTGGCAGGCTGGAGTGGGAGATGTTTATGATTAGTTGATTGTGATGCCCTAATAATTTGACACCCGTTTTACCAAATGGGCCATTTTTGTACCCAAACTAAGTCAATAGAAGGGGGAACTATACATTTTTAAAAGCTCAGCAATAGCTGCATAAAACATGGCATCATAATAATTCACGATGGATTTAATTTCTTTGTAATTTTGATACGACGGTTTAAACTTTGTCCCCTTATTCTCCCAGTGGCGTAGCTAGGATTTCATATTGGTGGGGGGGGGGGGGGCAGTGTCGCCTCTCAACCGACAGCAGAACATAGTTTAGGGTCCCGGGGCCCCGCCTTATGGCCCTGTGGGGTCCAGGGGCGAAACCCCCGGTCGGGTCGAGGGGCGAAACCCCCTGAAAATATTTGGGTGTTATATGCTTTAAATGTCATCTGAGGGCTAATTTTTGTACGATTTTGTAAATTTACTTGTCGCACGCTGTCCATTGAACTTTAAAACCTATAACTTTGACGACAATCGGCCTTGCAAAAGTGCCAATGACCTGAATTTTCAAGTTGAACCGACGGGCTCATTCTTCAACCGCGAAATCAATAATGGGGGCGCGGCCCCCCTGTGGCCCCCCCCCCCCCCCCCCACCCCCCCCCCCCCCCCCCCCCCCCCCGGCTACGCCACTGATTTCCTCCTTTCCTTCTTAGAGATTTCCTAGAATAGTTTAATATGTTATTTCTGATATCAGTAGACCCAAAAAATGTTAGTTTGACATTTTGCAGGAGAAGCATATTTTGGGGTCAAAACATAAATCCCCCGCCGACGTTCGTACTTTACTACAGTGCCCTAGTAAAGTAGAACGACACTTTTATTGCACTAGCCAATATTTAAAAAAAAGAGAAAATTAACGTTTGAGGAAACTTTGTCTGTACTGTCACATATGCGTGTCTCATACCAGGACGTTCTATTTTTTTTTCAAAAATGGGACGCGACTATAGGAGTTCAGATTAATTGAGTGGTGTGGAGGGCAAACGAGCTCAAAAGCCCATATACTTTGCATGGGGAATTTTAGGGTTTTTATTTTTTACGAATTCAATAATACCAAAATTCGTATTAAATATAACCAAACATTCTGATATGCTCCCAGGTGCATTATTGTGACAGATCAGGAAAAGGTTCTGCAAGTAATTTATAAACCAGATTTTATTGTGGTCTGTCATCGAAACTAAGGTAAATTTGCTGCCAAAAACAACAGATGACTTCTGAATGTCAACATGTGCCATCATAGGTAAAAATCTATTACAAAATGTCGACGTCAAAAACTTAAAATTTCTTGGCACCCCAAAAGCAATTTAAGGATCCGCTGGAACACCATTCTTCGACATACAGAAAAATATGCCAAATTATCGTCCTATAATTGATTGGCATAACTCGAATGACCACATTTTCTTTAAAAATGAGTTGTAAAAAGCGTTCAAATTTCAGAAGGTTTGTGTGTTTTAGAGTAAATGCTCCTCAAAAACATAACTTTGGTGCTTTTGGAAAAAAAATCCAAGAAAACGCCTCACAGGTTATAATGGTAAGAATGTCCATTCTTTACCGGTAATGCACCAACCAGACATTTTATACGACCACGTCCGACTTATTGATAATTATAATAACTAGCAAGAGGGCCCCGCTTCGACGATGGCTCCCGATAGATGAGTGAAAGGGAGCGATTTCAATGAAATGGAGAATCACTGAAACAGAAGCGATCACTGAAACAGAGCGTCACTGAAGAAGTGACACACTATGGGCAGACACGCAACCATACGCACACAGTATGACAGTGAATGTGACCAAACTCACCTCAAAAGACCGATAAATTACCCGTTATCCTTCGAGTCACAATGTTTTTATTTTTAAACATTTTAATAACTCAAGTTACCAAATAAGGAAAAGTCAACATTAAATCCCGTAAAACTTTCAGTGTTTAACATTTGTTCTCGGAAGTACTCATCGTGTGCTAACCCATAGTTCCTATTATATCCACCATCGTAACTCCTGTAGAAAGTTCCTGTCATCCTTCCAGTTATGACCCCTCGTACAACAGACGTATTCTCAACTGTTGTTTTATAACTCAAGTTTCGTCCATATCCCTGTAATATTTTCGTCTCAAACTACTAACCTAGCAACCAGTAGTTTCAGTAACATACCACAACCAAGTGAAATAACATTGCGGTTATTCTATTGACAAATTTTTTTCTCTTCCCCACCCGTTGGCATTAAGGCGCCTGTTAATTGCGTAACGGTGGGCGTACGCATTCAGGCACGCAGCGACCGCTACCTGATTGATGACGTAGAGTTACCGCCGTTGCAATATGAACGCTACGCGCTTGTTAGTAACGATTATAAACAATTATATGGTTTTCCGTAGTAACAGAGCACATTTTTCGCTGATTTTTCAGCCATTCTGACCGGATTTAGTCCGACTCATAGTTTATAACATTTTCAAATAAAAAGC
Source organism: Ophioderma brevispina (assembly GCA_023653785.1). Lineage (NCBI taxonomy): Eukaryota > Metazoa > Echinodermata > Ophiuroidea > Amphilepidida > Ophiodermatidae > Ophioderma > Ophioderma brevispina. The sequence continues at coordinate 35,394 of JAMKCH010007072.1, forward strand.
AATCATTCAGCGATTTGGCGTATAATAAGTGGAAATGACGGAGCCTTTTGCGAAGATACACACAACATTCGGCAAATTTATAGTAATGATAATAATAATAATAATAATCAGTTTATCATTAGCCTTTCACTGTAACAGTCTCAAGCGCTGTGCCATTTATTAAGCCGTCATTTAGGAAATGTCACATTCATTTCGATTCATCTAGGTGGCCGCCGGCCAAGCGCACATCCCTATAAGCATTATATAGACCTATGCAATAGGCAGACATTGCTGTGGGACAAGAGCGCCAATTAATTGACAACAATACATCCATCTGTTAGGCCAGTCTCAAAGTGTTCAAAAAGTGGGTTTTGCGTGTCGCTCACAGTTTTTTTTCATGCACAGTTTAAGCGTGTTTTTGCCTGTTACGAAAGGCATATTATTTAATATAAATTATACTTAGGAGTTAGTTTTCAAAATGATCCGGACTAGAAGTTCTAACCGGATGAGAACAGTATCAGCAATGGCTAAAGATGCCTAATTCTTGCTTATCGCCATGTCGCCAGCCCAAATCGTTCTTTAAAATGGTCCCTGCTTCGTTACACAAGAGAGCTATAAATAGATTATCATTGCATTTTGTCAGCCTCTATGCATGCCCTATTATTAAGTTCAAAAACATATAATATTGGATATTAAAAGTTTCGCAAGAGGAAGAGTTTTCTCTGAGAGCATGTCGCCAAAAATGCAGCCAGATACGTTACCATCATTTGAATGGATTCCAAAATTGCTAAAAAAAACGGAAAGTAGAAGAACGATGTTCAATATCGAATAAGGAAGAAATCCCTCATTTACGTTCATACCGACGCCAAGATACGTTACCTCCCTCGCGCTGCGCTTTTGCAAAACGCCATGATATAAAAGTCGAATACCACACCATGCTTTTAGTAGTGAAGGTAATACCTGATAAGGTAGAGAGACTAAGTCGTGGAGAATAATTCATCAAGAACAGCAAGACTAAGAAAAAGGCCCGGCAGATACGTGGACCAGATACGTTACTTCAGTGATAACGTTAGGCTATTATACTTATAACAAAATCGGATATTGTTTTGATCACCCTTGGCCTTGTTCCGTGTTGAGGGAGATTATAGTTTACGATTTTACAATGCTTTTCAGGTTCCGTAATGTTGATATTTGCGTATTTGGAGACCAAACTTGAACACTTTATCGGAGAATGGGCCCCTGTTATGAATTTGAGAGATGTCCATTAGCACAGGGTTCTATATACTCTTGGTATTCCCACGTAGGGCAAGGGAGATTTATGTTAATAAACCAAATGTGACGTCGGTATTGTATACAGGCCATTTACCTACCTGAAGTGAGTTTGTCCCCTGGAGTATGACGTTGTATCCATTGCCTGTCATTGCCACGTTGTTTACCTATAGATAAGTTGTGATCACAGATATTTGATTTATAAATTATAAGTAATAACATCATTATATTGGTATATCGATACGATTCATCTAGTAAGAATAAATAGAGTAAGGAATTCGACTCAAACTACTATACTACACTAATCTTGTTTTTACTAGAAGTTAAGAAACGGCAAATTTGGGGCCTACTTCCAGCTTCCTCTCATCCTGGGACCTCTCTATTGGTATTTGAGCAACGTGAAGACGTCCGAAGTGATCAAAGGAATATTGCCGTTAGCAGTTGAGCAATTAAGCAAAACGTTCTTTTAATATTATAAATGTTTAAATGACGCGATAAGAAACGTTTCACAAGAAGTCTCTAACTTCCCTAATAAATTTAACAATGTCGGAAACGCTCTATACGTAGTTTTTAAACGTAAACAGTAAAATTCAAATTAATCTTTTTCTCATACAGGTCGGTCCAGGCTACAGACCATATCACGTTAATCATAATCATGCCTTCCAAAGTTTCTGCTGATATTTTAAACGACCACCAACGCCATCTAACTGAACAACGCACATATACAAACTAGGGACTCTTGCACCCGGCTGGATGAAGCTACTTTCAATGCTTTCCGGCTGTACTGTTTTTTCCGCGCGTCTCTCCATTGCGCACGATTCCGCACGCACTGCTGTGCTCCCCCGCTTCAATACGCTTCAATTCCACGCTTATCTATGCGCACTTCAGTTGTTTATATATATATATATATTATATATATATATATATATATATATCCTAAAATATATATATATATATATATATATATATAGAGAGAATCCATTAAGTTCGGTGAAACCTCATCAAAAGAGTGCTCACCTCAAAGAGGTGGTCCACCACAGCGTATTGACTTAATGTCAATCAAGTTCTACTCTGAGAACTATATATATATCTATATATATATATATATTAATATATTAATATATATATATCTCGCCTCTCTCTCTGCTCTCCTCTCTCCTCTCTCTCTCTCTCTTTCCTCCTTGTCTCTCCTCTCGCTACTCTCTCTTCGCTATCTCTCTCTCTCTCTCTCTCCTATCCCCTCTTTGTTGTGGTTTTTCGTCGCTTCCTCCCTATCCAAAATCCCATAAGGCTGCGGTTAGGGTCAGTGGGTCCTTCGTGATCATAACCCACCAATATGGATGTCAATGGGTCCTAAAACCGACCAAAACCAAAGAGACAACAAGCTCTTGACTATTCTGTCGAGGGGTTCGCCGTGAGTAAGTTCCTTTCCAGCCATATTGGATACCAATCTTGGATGGCATCTTATATGTGTCGGAGGGCGCTGATAACCTAAGATTGTAACTGATCGATTGACTTACATAAACATGGGCCAGTACTAGGTAGGCACATTTAGTCATTATAAGGCATTTTAGAGTTCGGAAGCCATCTTGGATGCTATAATTGAAGGAATTATCACATGTCTGAAAAATATTTCTTATGGATTTAATTAATTACTTGACTGTCAAAACCCCAGATATGCCAATTAACAAAAACTGGCAATCAAAGTATTGGCGGCCCTTTGTTACATCAAGGCTGGATTCCTGCAAACATTTCTGAGCTCATCTATTAGCTGATTCACAACCGCGAACTTTGGATCAGCAAAGATGGGGGTGACGGTTTTGGCGCAGCGTATCTTTCCCTCGCCTTTCACCAATGAGGTTCTCGGGTTTCGATTCCCGCGGTTGCTCGTTCCGGTGGGCTTTCTTGAATTTTGTGTTTTCTCGATCCATCTCGTTCCCGCAGGGTTTTTCTCTCCGGGTCTACTCCGGGTTCCTCCTCTTCTAAAATCGAGCTTCTTGGCATAAATCTGTCTGGTATCATGGTCAATCTGATTGGCTGACGCCTTCATGGCAGCCGCACAGCGCCTTGATCAGTTTTTAAGTGATATGTCGCTCGTTAAAAATACAAATTATTATCATCTTCTAGCTACCATCAGCTGAGTACCAATACACAAGTCAACTCATCAACCAAGTTCTATGGTGATAGATCTTGGCTTACGCAGCATCACATTTGTGGATAAACTCACTTTATCCGCTTAGCTCATCAATAAAATATTTCAAGTATTTTGGCTCCTGACACTTATCCTATTTATTTTTTTTCTGATGCATTTCAAATATTAATACTGATATTGTGATTTTCTATCTTTCTCTTGTTTCTCTTGTTCTCCACTCCAGTTCCATAGGCGTAAAGCCCGGGGGATGGGGGGATATATCCCCCAATATTTGATGAGGGGGGATGGTCATGGGGATCAATCCCCCCCCCCCAATGTTGATGCCTGTTCCTCTGGAGTTTTGAACCAAAATACCTCATTATTTAACCATAATAGTTAAAAATGGTAATTTTTTTCGCGTCGGCTTCGTACGCGCATTTGGTTCTAAGACAATTCACTATAAGGATTTTTTAGCTCTAAATGGCAAATTTTTTTAGCGCGCTAGGCGCGCAACCATGGGGCTAGTACTGAATCTAATTCAGCAAAACCCCCGTTTCATTCATAATTTCGTCAACCCCTCCCCCCCAATGTCAACAAGAATTTTACGGCCACTGATCCGGTTGCTTCGGATAACTTGTTTTCACCAGATTATGTAGGGTAGGTATCTGAAACCAAGACAACACTATGTTCCTCATAGTTGACTATCATGTATTCCCATATGTTCTTAGTACTGGATGCAACTGGGTTGTCTTTTTTCTTTCTGCTTATCTCTGGTCATAACGGCTGGTAATCACCAAGACCTCAGCCCTGACTTAAACTTTTAGTCCAGGACTAATTCCTACTATGTAGGACCTTTAAATTTGTTTTTTCATATATTCGTGTTTTAACTGCTAAAAAAAATAAGAGAAATACAGAAAGACAACTTTGGAAGCCAATAAACTTAATCTACTTTTAAAAGTTGTTTCTCTTTCATATTCTTTAAAAAAACAAAATAAAAGGTCCTTTAGGGTTGGACTTACTCTGGACTAAGTGTTAAGCGTACGAAGTTATTTTTTGAAATAACGGGCCCCTATGTTGGAAAATTCTAATACTTAAACTATTATCTTAAGCTTTTCTGAAATTATGTATAAGTGTGTATAGCATAGTTGTTTTCACATTAGAATTATATTGTATTCGTTTTTGGTGTGTTTGATATACGGACAGTAATGACTTAAAATAATCCGATTTTGTCGTATTAAGGTGCTTTTTGGGTCTTTCTCTTGTGGTTTATATCTAACATGCCTAGATATTACCCCTGTTACCTACTATGTAAAAACATCTGATTTTTGATGATTTTTTTTAGATAATTCGATTTAGCAAATTACTAATACTGCTTTTACTCATCTCTCACATTAGCTTTTTTGCTTATCACAAAACAACATAATTACTATTCACAGTGGAGATTTAATGATGTAATTAAATGCTATTTTAATTTTTCTTCTTCCGCAATATTAAACCACAGATTAAGTGACTATTTTCGCAAATATTCTGTTTATCTGCTTTGCAAAAAACATACAGACAATGAAGTATTTTTGCAAGGAAATTCCTGACTTAAAGCAATATTTGCACATTTTTTGAAGAGCGCCCATTTTCAAAATTTGATATTTTGGCCACAGTTTACGGTTGGTAATTGTCAGGTAAACTATACCTGCGAACGAGAATCTAAAACATGCGTATTTTTTATCACAAAATAAGCGATTTGTAATTAGAATTGGGATTCCAGATTGACTTACGGCAGAGCTGGAAATACTACGTTTATGTCCGTCCAGATGAAATAGTGCCACCTCTAGAAATAACCTCTAACTTGACTTGGGCCCGACCTATTAAAACCACTAATGGATGAGCGTAGCACACCGTACACATGACGCTATTTCTCAGCTATTTCACATTGGAGGCCTTTCAGCAGCCGTTGAATGAAGTAATTTTTGCAGAGGAAATTCACTGACAGTAAAGCAATTTGGCACATTTTTTGAAGACGCCCCCAATTTTCAAAATTTGATATTTTGCACAGTTACGTGTTGTATTGGCTGGACACTATACCTGCGAACGAGACTGCTAAAACCTATGCGTATTTTATCACAAATAAGCGATTTTGTAATTAGAATGTTGGATCCCCAGATTGGACTTAAACGGCAGAGCTGACCTACTACGTTTATGTCCGTCCAGATGAAATAGTGGGCCACCTCGGAAAAATAACCTCTAACTTGACTTGTCCGACCTATTAAAACAACTATGGATGAGCGTAGACACGTACACATGGCGCTATCTCCCGGCTATTTCACATTGGAAGCCGTTTCCATCAGCCGTTGAATATTATCGGGGATCCCCGATAATAATTATTCTAGTACCAATTCCTTCGCCTGCTTCGTTTGTGACACATAAGACATTTTGCGAGCTTAAAACCATCACAGGTAATTTTACTAGCCATACCAATGCAACCGTGGTAAAAATCTCCAATTTTTGAAAATTGGGGGCGCCCCTTCAAAAACAAAAAATTTGCCTATATTGCTTGAACTGTTAATCCATTTAAAAGAAAAACTAATATAATGTGTTGGTTTCGTTATTATGTTACTGATGACGAAACGTAAGTCCTACTTTAGATCGCACGATGTTACTTAAGGTAAGGTGCTTGTTTCCGATTATGTGTATTGTGTTCTCTACTTTGATATGAACCTTCACTTTGCACATAACCCCCCCTCAACTACCGTGGGAAACAAACTTGTTGCGTTTTGATGGTAGACTCATAATGCATGTTGCAAAAGCCCTATTCATCCTGTGGCTAATATTATGGTAACCACTAAAACGGTGGTTTTTTGTTTATACTTGGGAATGAAATGGATTTAGGGCTCAAATTTCAGGACGACAATGAAGAAAAATACGGCCGTTCATCTTATATCAATATCGATACGACTTCCGTGTAATCAGGGGGTCCCAAGACGATCGGACACACCCTTTAAGGGGTCATTTCGTGTCACCAAAGCCCCGCCCGTCCCCCCTACTTACTCAAAAACCGTTGAGATTCTTATATCATCTGAACCGTTAGCCTTAGTAATCCCATTGTACCTAATCTTACGTGGGCCAAGTTCGGTCGTATCTGTAAAGAAATTCACAATTTTTGTATTTTCTGTTCCTGTCCGTAAACGGACATAAATTACCGCACAGTGGCTTATTGGCTATGGACCGTGGGAAACAGCAATTGCCCATAACACAAACCGCGCAAGACCGGATTCAACTCAAATTCGTCGTTAACAAACTTTCTGAGGAATCTATGAATAATGAATAAAACGAAGGTGCTGGAATCAATGAAATGCACCTTTAAAAGCTTAAACAAATCTATAGACTTTATAAACAAACTACCACTGATTATGACCATGCAGATAAAATATACAACTCTTACTGTAAGGCAACACGGCATTATTCTAAGAAAAACTTGTACAGACGTGTGAAACACTTGAACGAAGATTTGAAACACTAACTAACATTTCAGTCTTTTATGAGAAAAAATAATGTAAAGTCTTGTTAAAAGGAATGACGGGAAATGAATTCATAACAACCTATCTTAGTTCAGAGGGAATTTCGTAGCCACAGCCTCGTCCCTCCGATTTACCTAAATAATTGAGATTTTTATATCATCTGAACCGTTTTGCATATTCGAGATATCTCTCGAGAATTGTAAACTTGTAATTTCCGTTCGTAAACGACAGAATTACAAGCGACAGAATTCACAACACGTGGCCCATGGGGTAGACCCTCCTCGAGACCACGGTGATGAAACGCTAAGCGACTGAAATTACGAAGCACTAGACTCTCCAACCATATCCGTGGACCCCTCCGATCTGGAGGGAAAACGTCTCCATCTCCCCCGAAGTCGGGGGAAGTACTCCGCCACAAACATAATAGTCAAAGCATGTTGTAGTATACTCGCACTGTCTCCCGACGTGCCGTATGTGTGCGTCAGAGACACTTAGCCAGACCTAATCGAGTTTTACGGCTTATTTTTTGCGCAGGATTTAAAACGGGCGCTGGGAACTGAGCGGCTGTTTACGACCACCTGGGTGATGTCGCATCGCGCACATGCATTGTGTTTGACTCAGGCAGGTGTTTGGCCCTCAGTCCTGATTTCTCGGTTTAATGTTTTAGTTGACCTTATGATGAGCATTTTTATTTGCAACACCTTCTCACATATAATAGTACTAGTAGTGTTATGGCATTATTATGCATAAATCAAATATTCGGAAACCCTTGTCGTGTACATTTATTGCTGCAGATTCCTCTACAATGTGATACGGTACAAAATCATTTTTTATTAGTCTTGATTATTTGTCACCAATTAAATAAGATCTCGCATTCTAATTTTATTTCGCATTCAATATCCCGCGGCTCATGGCATCTTAATGAAGCTTGACTAAGAAAAGGGGGGGGCTTCGGAAAAGTATACTTTTTTTTTTTTTTTTAAAAAAAAAGTAATCTGTTGGTATTGAACCTTGTGGAACATCTCATCTACCCAAAAGTGGACTTTCGTATCAAATTCTTAATTTTGATTCTTTTTCTATATAAAATAAAATCAGGCAGAAAGTGGACGCTCCCCTGCCTAGGGCCTGCGGTTAGGGGTACAGGAGGGACAGGGCTTTCTTTTTGGGCCATGCCTCCCGTCATAAAAAAAACAAATAGGTTGATGACTTGTTCTCTGATTGGAGTATCTTATTCATTTTTAAACAATTAGGAGTCTATATTCGCTGCAAATGGCTGGGGAATAATTTTTGTTAATTTGGGTTATTGAGTTCCAAGTTTGGTTATTTAAATAGTAAAAAAGGGGGCAGGAGGGAAATTGAAAGAATCACATAAAAGCAAAACGTATAGAACGAATATCCCATGTTCACATAAAGGCGATAGGACAGAAATGGCATGAAATCAAAGACATCGGGTATAGTGTGGATTGACCTTTACATTCCATCTTAATATTTGTTAGCAAAGTCAGTATGATAAGTTACTAGGCTGACCCATTTGAAACATACAATTTTTAATTCGCTGTCACAAGGATGACTTAGGCGGTCAGTTGGATTGCCACGCTAGCTGTTACATTGAAATTGAGATGAACTGGGGAAATATTCGCTAGATTCAAATCTGGATAGCGCGGAATAATTCAGGTTTTCTTGAAGAATGGAGACACCACTGGGTTTGGTAAATGAGAGTGCTTGTCCGTGCGTGGCACCCGCAGTATGCACGAGTAGGCGTAGGCCTTATTTATTTTCGAGAATGAATCATCCCATCGCTCAGTAGGACAATACTACAACCAGCAACCACCGAACAAAAACGAGGAAGAAATCACAAGGACAATTATTTCTTATTTGCTCAGTCTTCTCCTCCCGTCTTTTTTTTATCTAGTGTTATTGTTTATTTTCCATACTTGGGCACTCTGCTAGTGCCCTCTGAATTCAATGTATGTAGCACATAAATATATCACAAAGCACAAGATGAAACAATGCAACTTACTCTATCATAATTCAGTTCACTGTCAAACTATTAAGGGGGGGGTAGTGTCAACCCTGGTGGCTTTGTTTTTTAGCACGAATTTCTGATTTTTTGTACCTTTTTTAAAACATCAACTGTGTTCTATAGTTACCAACAAAGGTTATCCACTGCTAGACGCAATCCTTGAGCTGTATATTTA
>JAMKCH010007073.1:0-32164 GCA_023653785.1 Ophioderma brevispina
CAAGACCTCAGACCAGGTCTTGTGATGAGCCCTTGTTGGAGGAGTCAGCATGCTTCTAAAACCCCATACATCTCTGCAGGTCTTGATACTAGGTGTGCTCTCACCAGATGGACTCTCCAAGTCATTTGATTTTCAGTAAACGAGTCTTAAAAGCTAACATTGGTACAAAATATTTTAGTGATAACCTTAAAGCAATATTAGCAAATTTTTTTTGAAAGCGTCCCCCCACCACGTTTTTCAAAAAATTTGTAGATTTTACACGGATTGCATTGGTACATAACTGGCTAGTAAACTATACCTGTGAATGATTAAGGCCTCGAAAATGGTCCTATAGTTGTCCAAAACGAAGGAATTTTGGTACTAGAATAATTTATTATTGGGTGTCCCCCTATAATAATACAACGGCTGCTGGAAACGGCCGTTCCAATGTGAAATAGGCCGTAATAAAGCGCCGTTAACGAGTCTAAAACTCTCATCCCATTAGTTGTTTTAAAAATAGTTTTCACAAGGCAAGCCCAGTTAAAGTTCTTTTCTCAGTAGGTTGCACTATATCATCATGGACGGGGGACATAAACGTAGCATTTCCAGCTCTGCCGTTAAGTCCCAATCTGGGATCCCCATTCTAATTAAAAATCGCTTATTTGTGATAAATACGCATTGTTAGCATTCTCGTTCGCAGGTATAAGTTTCCTATACAATTCCAACGTACGTGGCAATAAATGATCAAATTTTGAAAATTGGGGGCGCTCTTCAAAAAATGTGCTATATTGCTTTAATGTTAACTAGTGATACAAAAAAAGTTTACTAGTTTAACTAGTTTAAAAAAAAAAAGGTTAAACTTCTATCACTATCTTAAAAAAATGTGCGGAATTTACTGTGTGGATTGTTGCAAAACACTATGTGAAAGTAATAAAAAGTAATGTATTCAGAAAAATGGCAGAAACTTTCAATATAGATTGGGCTAACTCTCAAACATCAATTTTCCCGGGGGGGGGGGGTGGGGGGGGGGGGGGGGGGGGGCCGCCCCGGGGGGGGGGGGGGGGAGGAGGGCGCACTCACATATGAAATTGATATTGGTGTAAGGCTGGCGCTTTCAAACCCAGGGGCATTCATGACAGGGGACTCCAATAATAGGGGGCTTTAGTGAGAGATGACCAATGCTCCAAAATAAGAGGGTTTCCTGAGTGACAATTTGCAAAATTTTCAGAAAAATGGGGGTCTTTGGATGAAAATATTTGCATTTTATTTATAATTGGGTCGTTTCAGTGACAGTAGTCAAATTTTTAAAATTAGTGGCCTTTGGGTGAGATTTTCAAAAATATGGGTTCATTGGGTGACAATGATGCTGAAAAAGGGTCTCAACAGCCTTACATGGCCCACATGTCACCTGCCAAAATAGGAGGCTACCCCCACCCAAGGGAGTCAATTTCTCTTTATGGCTAAACATTCGTTGATTGGAACAATGCTAGTGGTTTCAGTGGTAATTTGAGTATTTTTAAGACTAGGAGTGCTCTCACCATGGACTTTCCAAGTCATTTGATAGTTCAGGTAACAGTCCCTAAAAAATGATGCCTAAAAAGTACCTCAACGAAGCTACACAAATTCACAAAAAAGTTAATTTTTTAAAAAGTCAACTTTAGCTAAAGAATGTTGAGGGGGGGTCTGTGGGGAATTTTGCAAAACAACAATATGAAAGTAATTAAAGACAATATCAGTGAATTCAACCCGAAAGGAGGACAAAACATTGGAAACTTGCACAGAATAGCTTAAGGGGGGATGGGGGTCTGCATTGGAAATAATTGTTCCATTTACGAACAATGAGATAGATAATGCAAAGGCTTACTTGTGTAGATTGTAATCACAAAATGATCTTTATTCGATCGCATTCGGAAATTCGGTTCCCGAGATCTGGCTGATCAAAGTGACGCAGTGTACGCGAAATTTGCCAAAAAACGGCCTAGGTCTCCTATACTCCAACGAGCTTGAATAAATTAGACTCTCAAACTATAAAATTCCCGGTGGGGGGGGGCATTTCAAATTTTCCACAAAATTAATATGGTTCTTGAGTTGCATTGGTCAAATTATTCACAAAAAAATTAAAAATATTAAAAATCAAAAAATATGGGGTCATTGGGTGACAATGATGCCTGAAAATAGGGGTGTTAACAGTCTTACATACATGGGTCAATGTCTTTTGAGGATAACATTTCCTTATGGAGGAATGCTACGGTTTGAAATGGTATTTGAGAATTTTATGTCATTAAAATCCAATGATCTTCAGGGTATGGATACTGCAGATCTGAGGCTATCGTATCTGTTTTCATCACCAAGAAAAGAAATCACTGTGTAAGAGGGCATACTGTGACCTGGTGCTGGTGAATCGGGGACCAATACAGATGGCTACAAGAACAAGGTAAGCAAATGCACTCTAATATGGCAAAAAGAATGTATCTATTTGTAGTATTATGAACATAATACTTCCCATTTATGTGGGATTTCTATAACTTTCAACTTCTAGTTTACACGTATGAACCAATTGGCAAATGGAGCATCTGTCTTAAATTTCAGCTTAATCCTTTTCCCGTACTTATCTAAACGGTAAAATTGGCAGTCACCCCCGCCACCACCAACGACACCACCCCTAATGGGCACTAAGTATGATAGTAATTTGAATTGAAGTTGTAATATGATTTTCTGACAAAAAATGCACTAAAATGGCAAAAAGATAGGTATTGTCAGGGGGCGGGATTTAGGGGGCGTCCTTGGTGTGAGCCCCCTCATTTTTGCAGGATTTATAGTCGCGCCCGGCGCCGCGCAGGTAGATATATGAAAATGCCCTTTTACGCACGGGTGCCATGTAGTTGTTGAAGAATGATGGTACAGCAGTAGTGCGGAAGACCCTTATCGAAACGACGCTGTTATAACTCGCAATTCCCCCCCCCCCCAGCTGTCAGAATGTCAGGGCTCTTGAGTGGGGAAAGGGAAAAATTGGGTACACCCGGCGAACGCAGCGAGCCAGAAAAATTTAGCGTCCCCTCTATTGAGAAAGAAATCCTGGATACACCCCTGATTGTCAGTTATATGAGCATCTTTTGCCAAATAAAATAAGTTTAATTTTATCTGAGTTTGAATGTATATCTACACCCCAAGTACTTTGGTATCAATTGCTCCCTTAAAACACACTTAGCGCTATGTTAAAGGTCAAGATGAGCTGAATGAAAATCTGCAGGGGATCTTATATTGAAATCAACCCTCTCTGTGGAAAATTTCCAATTAAACCAAAATTTTAATGGATGGGGTGTTTATAGAGGGTGTATCTGAGCCCATCTCACAAGAACACCAGTTTTGGCTAATTTTCACCGCAATGTGGAATAACCAGACCTTTGCAAATGGGGAAAGGGGGGAGGACAGAAGGGGTGCAGAGGCATTTTCTGAGGGGGTCAATGGGTCCTTCTCCATAGAACTGTACAAATGGTCAGTTTATTTGGGGGGGCGGTTGGCGGGGGGGGGCAGGATGTCTGAGAAGGCTGGGCACAAACCTCCCCCTCATGGTTACGCCAACTTGCAACATCATGGTTCATACCCCTATGAGGTGTAGTTCAATTAACATCATTCATGGGCTACTCCATTTGAGAATGCTATAACCCTGGGAAGACTTTTAAAAATCATTAGGTAAAACATGTCTTCCAATGGGAGTAGGGGGTGGGGTATTATATTCAAACTCGAAGTTATCAAGGGCTTTTCCATTGAATCAATATACCTGTGGAAGTGACTTCATTAATCTGTTACAGAGGGAGTGCATATTTCAAGTGAACAGTACCTATGTTTTGGTGTTGAGAAGATGAGTTGTATACCCTGGGTAATAAAAAGGTTGGACTTGTACATTGGTAAGAAGGTGGACTTGAGTTCATTACAGAAGATTGGTAATGAACAGATATCGATTACTCTAATGCATGAAATATTTTGATTACACGAAACTTTCGCAATGTTTTATTCGTGGTGGATGCATATTTTATGCATACAGCATATTTTATTTTCTGTAAAATATGTCTGATTTTGTGACGTGTTTTGTAAAAACAGTGGTTGTTAGCAACATTCTGCAAAGATCCTGTTGGTAAAATAATAATTACACTTTTAAGTGCCTCAAAGTCATTCATGCAGTGACAATACTACAACTTTTTACCAGGTGTGAAGGAACGTCTAAGGAAGAAAACGAACAATCATGGAAAGTAAGTGCACAATCTTCAATTTTGTAATTTTGGGCCTTATATCAAGGGGGGGGGGAGGAGCCTCACTTTCGTGGTCCACTTTACATGCCACCACAATGTTAAAAGATCCTGAGCGATTCGGTGCTTCCAATATTTGTCCCATTTCACCCAATTTGGACATTTACTCAGGGGGCACGGTCGTTGTAATGAAACAGGTCGAGAATTTTTAGAAATTATGTCAAAAATTGCAATTGAATTTAGGCTAGGATGCTTGAATCAGTGCATTCCGAGTGCAAATTTCTAAATACTCTTTGCCTGTCTTTAACAACCCATTATTGTGTGTCTGCTGGGGTAAGTGGCGATTTTGGTCAAGGGTTAATAATTTGCTACTTACAAATTACCCATTATTTTGGAAATGTTGACACATTTTCCTCATAAAACGCAATTTCTGAAAAAAAATATCTAAAAAGATCTATCAAAAACACATTCTCTACACCAATGGCCATCTATTTTATTAGTTTACCAATATGATGCCTTCTTAGTTTGAAAGTCTTAAAATGGGAACCTTTGTAGGGAATTTTTAGCACCTATAAATATTTAAACAACTGCTTGCCAATTTGGCTCTTGTTACAGGCATCACATTCCCCTCAGGCCCAAAACACAAACCTCACTGGTACGCAAGCTTTTTGTAGAAGCAGGACGGCATCAAACGAATGAAGTAGAATACTTTGAAGCCCATGGCACTGGCACAAAGGTGGGTGACACGAAGAAGTCAATGGCAATTGCAGCCATGTTCTGTCAGTGATCGACACCCCGAAGGACATCTCCTCGTTGGATCCGTCAAATCCAACATGGGCCACAGTGAAGCATCGTCAGGTTGGCAGGCAGACTTGGCTCTAAAGTGTTCTCATGATCAACAAGGGCATAATCCCACCTAATATCCACTTGAGGTCACCAAATCCAGACTATTACAGCAATGTTGACGGAAGAATGAAGGGGTTACATGAACCAACGGCATATCGCGGGGTGGTGGAACATTGGTGGCAGGCGGTTGGATTCGGTGTTCAAATGTCCCTATTATCGTGGAGACCAAGCAGATTGTGATTGAAACCGGCAACACCACATGGAGAATCCAAAATCCCAAGAATGGACTGTGCAGGAAGAACTTGACAGAAGCAGTGACAAGACAGTTGGAGCATGAAGCCCAGCATAGCTCAGACCAAGAGATTCGGGCCTAATGGATGGCATCGCCTTTGCCTCTGCGCAGAGCATGCGTATGAGGGGGTTATGGATCCTGGCGGAGAAGAAGGAAGACCAGTAAGAGGGAAAGATGGTGTCAAAGTGTCGGAGGAGAAAGAAGAGGCCCATGTGGTGAGTGCCCATCAGTGATGTAGTCAATTTTTGTCTGTAGGCTTTTGACAGGAAGTGAACTTGTGTTGATGAAAGATATCACAGTTCCAGCTTGTCAGATGGAATGTGGCCAATGATCCATAAAGTTTAGGTTAGGAGTCATAAAGACACTGGCCATTCCAAAATTGGGGACCCGTCTTCAAGAAAATGAATGATGGGTTAAGAATTGTTGGAATACTTATGTGTTGATGATGGACTAGTTTGCGATCAAGCTGCTTGTGTAAAGCATGGAAACCCCTCTGGATCCCCCAAGGATCTAACATTGTCCATGTGCTGTTGTTTTGTAATTATTTTTCGAATCACACTGCTTTTTGAGGTCTGCATGCTTCATAGCTATCATTCATGTCAATTTGGAATGGTGAATCACTTTACTCTTAAAACAATCCCAATATACTTATTGGTTTTTAGGTATGTATTTTTCTGGTAGGGGTATACACAGTGGCCAGGCATGGGGCGTGACCTTATGGTGATTGACACATTCCACAACTCCATTGAGAGGTCACACAATCATTCAAGCTGTCGACAAAGATGTTGATGTGTTTACAGTTGCTGACCAATGGCCATCTGGCAGCGTACAACACTACGCTGAACAACTTTGTAGGCATAGCTAGTATCCAGGTAAGCCATGATGAAACTTGGTACTGCAAAATATTGTGATTTAATGATCTGAGACAAATCTTTATTCTTAAACTATTTTTCTTTTAGCTATGTTAAATGGGGTTTCAAAAACAAAGTGCAACTGGACCGAACTGGATTTTGCAACCCAGTTAAAATTCTAGTTGAATCCAGCCCAGCAGGGGGAGGGGAAGGGCCCAGGAAGGGGGAGTTAACCTGTACATGAGCCTGAGGTGGCCCTATGAGACCAGAAATAAATGAAATGGTAGCCTATTCAAGAGCAGATCTGTTCAAATTGATACCCTATCTGAGACCAGACTTGATCAAAGTACCCTCAAAGACCAGGAACTGGACAATTTTAATATGGGGGATTTTAACCTCGCACTTTAAAGGCTGACTCAGAGATTTCCCGATGAGGGCGCACTCAATTTTCAAACAAATTATGTTTTTTGCATGTACATAATGCTTGTCCATATACTAATCATTGTGTGAAATAACTAAGCTCAAATCAAAGTCCTTCATTTAGAAAATCACAACTTTGTTATAAAATTCCGGATCCGGAATTTTGTTATACACGATATCCTATGGCGCTGTTATACTGTGCATAAATGTTTACTGCATGGAAACGGAAAATCTGATTCATCTGTAACTTTGGAATTAAACATTTAAGGTCACTATCTTTAGTTCTGGATGACTATCTTTAATTTCTACTCAAAATAATTATATTTCAAAATCTCTGAGTCAGCCTTTAAAGTCCATTCGAGCCATTTTATGGAACAATTTATTAAGTTTTAAGCATGCTCAAAAACACCAAAATCCTAATTTTAACACTGTCCTGCAAATATGATACCTATCTGAGACTGAAAAATAAATTTGATACCCTATAGAAGACTGATAGAGACAAAGACAAAATTGTATACCCTATATTGCAAGTATTTTGTAATTCAGAGTGGTTGCCTGACCAGAATACCCAGTCACCCCTACCAAGTCAAAAAGATTTCTAGTTCTGGCAATTCCTCACTCTACCCATCAGAGAATGTTGGTGAAATCATGTTTTCACCCACAAAACACAAGAGTGGAAGAAGTTTATGGTATGTCTTGTCAATATCATTTAGGTTGCACTAGTGGACTGCTTGAAAGAACTAGGCTTGGAACCAGATGGCATCATTGGGCATTCAGTTGGCGAACTTGGATGTGCATATGCTGATGGAGGTTTGACTGCCGAGGAGACAGTGTTGGCTGCATACTGGAGAGGGCGCTGCGTGCGAGATGCGAAATTGCCAGCTGGTGCAATGGCAGCAGTAGGTAAGAACAAAAATTTGATGCAATTATCAAAAAAATCTTTAAAACGGTAATGTAACTGTTACTTATAACGTGAACTCTTTACTGCTCGTATAAATTTATGAGTTTATACTATTACAGATAACTTATTGACCATTTATGGGCTGCTTGAATTTTTAAGAAACATAGTGCAGGAAAAACACTAGTGTATTTCAGTACATACTGGTATATAAAAGGCAGCAGCAAGAATTAAATTTTGTGTGCTGTTAGGCTTACTAGAGACAACCTGTGTACTTATCTGACATAAACCTAGAAAGTACCTTTAAGCGCTTTAAGCTCCTTTAAGTATACAGGGGCTGGACTCCTTCCAGTTTAATTAGAACCTTCCAGTTTAATTAGTGTAGTGTGTAGTCCATGCCATAACTTGGATTTTTTCGCAAGGAATTAAAGGTGTTCCTTGATTTGGTCTTCACTCTTCAGCAACCAACCATTTACTCCCAGAAAAAGTTTTCTATTGATGTTTTGCTGTGTGTTTAAGGGAAGCGGTCATTATTTATGCCAGGGGGACTGGAGGATTTCAACTTTTTTTCGGCAAACATTTCGCGTCCCCCCCCCCTCGCTCAGTCAAAAATTTCAACGTGCCCCCCTTGTTCTGCGGATTTGCCACATTTAAAAGTCATGTTCCCCCTCTCTCTTACGAAAAAAATTTTGGGTTCCCCCCTCAAATCCTCCATTCCCCATGGCTTAAAAATGACCCCTCCCTTAGTGCCTATTTATCCCAAACAACTGAAAGATGCTTGTCTGTGGGAACAGCTCATCTCTATGTATATCAATTATTACTTACCTGTCTATGCCTATTAAAAAGCGCAATTTGCAAATAACGTGCTAAAGATATTAATATCAAACCACCATTTTGAGGAATTGGAACGGTCTAACTTGGGAAGAGAAGCTAAACAGCGATGTCCAAAAGGAACTCTACCAGCCTGCCACAACACCGAAGACACTGTGACCATCTCAGGGGAAGTGAACCCTAAACAAGTTTGTAGAAAAACCTGAAGAAGAGGGAGTACTGCCAAGATGGTGGACAAGTTCTGGTGTTGCTATCATTCACCATTTATGGCCTCCATTGCACCTCTACGCAAAGCAGCTTCTCGTTAAGGATGATTCGTTGTGTCAGAGTTTCTTGATTTCTTGGTTATTTAGTTTATGTAAAATTTGAGTGCGGATTAATGAAAATGGTTTTTCTGATTGATCCATGTTTTGCTGAACACAAAAGCCTGGATATTGCGATGAAAGTGTTTGTTGTGTGTGTGGGTGATGGGGGATGTGTCCCCTTCAAACCTCACCTTTGACCCAAATGGGAGTTGGACAAATGGTAATTTGGACTAAGTTAGAAATGAACCATGTGGGAACTGGGAGAATAAATGGGATTGAGCCTAAATGAGGAAATTGAATTAAAAGGTGAATGGACTAAGTGGCTTTTGGATGAAGTGGTGATGAACAAAATGAAAGTGGTGGTATGAACCAATGAGGTGGTTGAAACCAAATGAAGTGGTATTGAAACAAATGGGATGTTTATAGAACAATTGGGGAATTTAGACAAGGGAATAGATTATAGCAGGATGTTACCATAAACAAAACTGGCCAAACATCATAGTGGGGATTTGGAAAGAGTTGAAATGAATTAGGGGCATTAAAGCTATGCAAGTCAACATTAATTTTCTTTCAATTAATTAGGTCATCACTGATAAACCTAGAACATCCGATGGGTCAGGAACAGCAATCCCAGAATCCACTGGGGCCAGGAGCTGGCAAGACAAGCCAGTGCACAGACTATCAGTCAAACAATCTCCGTCAGCACTGTACATTCAAGAGGGACTGGTTATAAGATTCCTGACAATGCCGTTACCATAGAAATAGGCCCTCATTGTCTGCTAAAGGCAATCTTGAAGAGAGATCTGAGCACCGGATGTGAATTCACCAGTCTCATGAATCGCAAGAAGTCCGACAACCTGGAGTATTTCCTGAGCAATGTTGGCAAGCTCTACCTCAGCGGAATCCCTGTGCAGGTTTCAGAGCTGTACCCAGAAGTGAAGCTGCCTGTGTCGATAAGGACACCCTGTATTTCCCCTGCAATTGGATGGGATCACTCACAGGAGTGGGACGTGCCAACGGCAAAGTCGTTTTTGAGCATTGGAAGTGGCAGTGCTACAGTGACCTCTTACACAATTGGTAGGTTTTCATAAAAAAATATGTATCTTGTTCATTGTCTTGTTTCATGACTATGACAAAAAATGTATAGAATTTGTATTGTACTCACAATAATTATGTGATAGAAAAGAATTAGCCCCTGATATTCATGCCCAAGTTTCACTGATAGTCATGACATCATGGTAATAGCAAGAAAACAGTTTAATGACCATCTGGGGCTATGGCAACTATGGTCCATAGTTTCTCAGAAACCTTGGCCTCCAGTGGCACCACCAAGGGGAGGGATGAAGGATCCCCCAGAGTTGAACCCACCTCTTTCACTTCCTCCATGAAAAAAAAAAAAATCCATAAAATTGCCAAATATGAAATAATTTAATGATTTCTCCCCTCAGAAATTCACCTCTTTTCATTGTCAACAAGTGAAGGTCAAAGTCCAAAACAAATGTTCATTCGAATTATATTTGTACAAAAGGTTTCACCTGGTTACTTGCTAGTGTGATATGAAATAAAAAAAATAATGATGTGTCATTGCAATTGTACCTCAGTGACCAAAGGTCAAAGGTCATTACAAGTGGAAATTTTAAAATTTTCCATTGGAGTTGAAAAGTACCTCAAATCATTTGGCTGGACATGAGTATTCTAAAAACATCTATAGTTTGATCAGTCTATATTTATAGTTTTGGGATATAGTTCTTTTAAAAAAATAAAATAAAACTGATTTTGTTGTGCAAAATATGTGTATTTATAAATGCCTTTGAATTGTTAGAATCTTTTTCTTTTCTTGTCCAGATGCATCACCTGAGTCTCCAGACCACTATGTTCTTGGCCATTGCATCGATGGTCGTGTCCTGTACCCTGCTACTGGCTACCTGTGTCTAGCCTGGCGTGCCCTGGCTCGTATGAACAACACCTCCCAAGACCAGCTGCCTGTGGAATTCAAGGATGTTGCAATACACCAGGCTACCATCATGCCCAGTGAAGGTATGTACTTTTAATACTTTTTGTTTAGGTTATAACATGTAAGTGATGTTTTTAGATTAGGTTTGTTTGTACTTATTAGAATGCATTTTTCAAGTTGATTCTGAATATGGTCATGATATTGTATAATTTTGAAACCTTTTTGAAAAATTTTGATATCTGAGTGACTATAGTCACCTGCAAAAGTATCAATCAATCAATCAATCGCATTAAAATCAGTAATTTTTTGAGCAGGGGAATGAGAAATTAAAGGGGTGAATAAGAATGAGGAAATGGGGGCCCAGGTCAAAATTCCAGTTGAATCCAGGTGAACTGGTTTCAACTGGAACCAGTTGAAATCCAGTTGATCCCAGTTGAATATCCAGTTGAATCAGTTGATTCCGTGACGGAAAATGGAACAATTTTCAACTAGGTTTTCACTGACCAGTTGAACTCAGTTAAGACCAGTTACAAACAGTTAAAAACAGTTGAAACCAGTTAGTTCCGTCACGGAAAATGGAACAACTTTCAACTGGTATCAACTGGAATTTTGAGAGAATTAAGGAATGTGAAGAAATATGAAATCTCCTTTCTTCCTCACTCTAAATAATGATTGCTGCTTCCTTAAATAAAGCTACTCTAAAAGCCTAGAATTGGACAATTTATATCTTGCAATTCACAAAAAAGTACTCTGTTTGGGCTGTATTTTGTTCAAGAGGGCCAAATTTTGCCTTAGTTAAGGCTAATTTTGTATAAAAAAATTCCATTTCCATAACCAAGTTGTCCTCAAGCCATCCTTATGATTTAGAGCTGAAACTGGGGATCAAACTACTGTTGTTTTATGTTCCAAGCTGATCTTTTTCATTGTTACTTTATTTGAATCTCACTGAGTATTTCATAATCTCACAACAATCTTAATAAGATCAACTCATTCTTTTCATTGTTATATAATCAATATTTAATATATCAATTACCTGTTTACAGGCACAGTAACCCTGGAGGTAAGACTAGCTCCTGCTTCCAACACCTTTGAGATCGCACACGGCGAACAACTTGCAGTATCTGGCAGATATTGTACCAGATTAGCCCTTGACTGTCCGAAGACCAAACTGCACAGGATCCGTGGTGGAGACGAGGAGCAGTTGAACTGGGCGGAAAAGATGCCTACAAAGAACTGAGGCTGAGGGGATATGAATCGGTGGACTTTTCCAGAAATTGTTAGAGCCAAAAATGATGGTAAGAGAGGGTTAATCCATGATTGCTGAAAGAAACACAGAATAGTAAATTCTGTTACCAATGCTTTCTCCACAGAAAATAGCTGTGAGGTACTGGTATACATAATGTGGGGCCTGACGTTTCGATCTCCAGGAATTTTTCAATCAAAGGCACCGTTTTAATTTTGATGAAGATCCTGCTGGATTGAAATTCAGGCCCACACTTCTAGTATACAGAACAAAAGAATTTGACCGGTTTTCACATGCTCACATTCAAATGCTGAAATGGGGGAGTTTCCCGTAACTTGGACAAATCCTGACACCCTTTCCGGACACACTTAATGAAATTCGGAAACCTTAATGAAATAAAACCTGTGCTTTAAAAATTTCCGTGAAGGGTTTCTGAATTCATAAGTGTGTCCAGAAAAAAATTGTGTGTGTTTTTTGATTTTTTAAATTTCTTGAATTAAAAGTATCATAACTGTTTTCCCCATTAGGCAGTGAAGGCATCCTATCCTGGCAGGGCAAACGGGTCCCGCTTCATGGATACCATTTCTTCCAGATCTCCATCTTTAACAGAAACCAGAATAGCTTTTCCAAGTGCCCTACAGAGGATCGTAGGGTTGCTATCACCCTAGTATACACCCAGTGCTGCAGGAAGAGCAGGCTAGCATAGGTAGACAACAAAATAAATACTTGTTTTGGTGGGACCAATCAGAATATAATTGGAAATAATAATAATAAAAATATTATAGAACACCGCCATAAAAATCTCTCTGAATTTTAACTGGAAGTATTTATTCCAGGAGTTTGTGACCCATCATGTTAAATGACACATCACCAACCTCTACACCTGGTATCAGTGGCAGATGGGGAAAAATGGGGGTGAAAGTGAATTTTTTGTAGGGTGGAAATTAAATTTGTGGGGGGTGGCAAAATATCAAAACTGTGAGTTTAAAACTAATTTGGCCCTGATTTAGGGGCCAAATCGCTGATTTTTTTGTCAAAATTCGGCATGTTTCTTTCGCCTGGGGAATTAATAGGTGGGTGGATACCCCCTGGTGTCCGCCACTGCCTGGTACTAAGGGTATACCAGTCTGTTGTAGCACAGAAAGATACCCAAAGTCTCCATCTATAATATTATAACCCATTATGGCAAATTCTAGTGTTGCCTGGGTAAGCTTGGAAATCATAAA
Source organism: Ophioderma brevispina (assembly GCA_023653785.1). Taxonomy (NCBI): domain Eukaryota; kingdom Metazoa; phylum Echinodermata; class Ophiuroidea; order Amphilepidida; family Ophiodermatidae; genus Ophioderma; species Ophioderma brevispina. The sequence goes on from JAMKCH010007073.1 coordinate 13,093, forward strand.
TCATGAAGAGAATGAAAGACATACAATACTTCAACCAATTTAGATCCCAAACAGTTCAACTTTTAAAAATTGGGTTGTTCCTATCCATGCAGAAGTCCCAGTCATCGTCAACAAAACAACCAGTACATGCAAGCAGGCGGGTCCAAATCCAAGGCTGCCTGCCACAGTTGCCCACGGCGCCATGGACATACCACCCCACCGACCATCGAGCAGTATACCTTCATACCATACAATGAGTCCAATCTTCTCGTCAAGGACAATGACCTCTGATGTATCGAGATGTATGCAGTGGTTACTTGGAACAGACTCTGATAGGCGTGAGGGAGAGATTTGCCGAGGCTGGGCTGGAGGTACCTGATGTGAACCTAGTTTTTGGCAGTTCCTGGTGGAAAGGATAAGGTAAGGAAATTGAAGTGTGCTTCCAAATGTTTACCTTTACAGGCTCATTTGAGTGTATTTTTTTTCTACAAATTGAATTCATGTGGTCCAGTGGATAAAAGCATCAGACCCGCACCCAATGGTTTTGGTTCGAACCCGAACTGTGGCCAATTGTGTGTTTCCCCCTTGAGTAAAGTGCCTTACTCAATTTACTCCTTTCTCCCGCAGGTGTATAACTGGGTACCAGCATTATTCCCTTAGTGAAAGCTTAATGTTATTCATGTTTTATTTTTGTACAGGTATCTTCTTGAGATCTAGACCAATACCTGATAACCCCTCAAGGTGGAATTACCTTTACCGCTTCTACACAGTATCTGCAACTTGAAGGCCACTAATAAGTTTGGGGCTAAAAGTTGAACACTCAAGCTGACATGCCTATTACTAGGTAAAGATTGTGATTATTAAAATAAGATGTGAGAAGCAGTTTAAAAGATGTAGAATTTTTAAAGGCCACTCAAAAAAACTCCGTGAATTGCTACTCAGAAAACCGAAAAATTACCAAAAATCATTTTTTGGCATGTCCCTGGTACAAGTACATCATCCTAACATTCTCTGCAAATGGTAAGACCAGAATCAACGTAATAAGAACAAAATCAGGAAATTTCGTCTTTTACTACCTGTCCATATAACCCTTACTTACGGTAATTGAATGGAGTTCATATCTTTGAACACTGCTTATTTTCTTCCTTTTTTGGCATTCTTCCAAGTTGTGAAAAAGAAACTTGTGGAATTCTTCAGACTTAATCCTTTAATTACTGTTTAAACCTATCCTAACAAATTAATTTGAATTATTGACTCATAAGGGATAATCACTGATAATGTCTTTAAAGCAATATTAGCACATTTTTTTGAGAGCGCCCCCAATGTTTCAAATATTCAGATTTTTACCCAACGGTTGCATTGTGGTAACTGGCTAGTAATACTATACCTTGAATGGTTAGAGCTCGAATGTTTATGGTGTCACAACGAAGGTATTTTATACAGAATAATTATTATCTGGGATCCCCGATAATAATTCAACTGCTCCTGGAAACGGCCTTACAATGTTACAATAGCGGGACTAGCGCCATGTACGTGTCTACCTCTCCATATAGTTGTTTTTCTATTTCAGGCAAGTCAAGTTAGAGGTTATTTTCCTCGAGGTGCCCTATTTTCATCATGGACCGCATAAAACGTAGCATTTCCAGCTCTGCCGTTAAGTCCAATCTGTGGATCCCAATTCTAATACAAAATCGCTGATTTTGTGATAAAATACACCTTTTTTAGCATTCTCGTTCGCAGGTATAGTTTTCCTAGACATTGGCCACATAACTGTGCAAAAATATCAAATTTTGGAAATTGAGCGCTCCTTCAAAAAATGTGCCAATCTTGCGTTACATCCTAAACTAAACGCATCTTGTCTTTATCACACAATGAAAGCATTTTCCCACTTGAAACATGAAAAATGCCCTTCATTTGCCATTCAACTTGTTATTATCAGTGGCGTACCGAGCAGTCGATCCAAGTTTTTCCTGCCAGCAGGGGGCAAAATTTGTATCTCGTCCTGGTGAATTGATCCAATTCGTCTGAATTTGACAAATGTGCACAAAAATTTTGCCCAATTTAATCCTGAAATTGATCAAATTGCCCAAAAAGAGGGGTTTTTTTTTAAAATGCATATTTTGGTCCATATTTGTCTCCGCTTTTTTCGACCAGAGGGGCCAACTTGGCCCCCCCTCACCCCGGTCGTGTCCTCTCTCTTCACCATTGGTCTTATATGCTTTGGTTTAGAAGGCTATGAAGAGATTTGTCTAAGTATAACCCACAATCCTGCAATGCCACTGTGTCAGTCATACCAATTATCCCAGGCAAGTACACGTTAAATTTAATGTGTAAATAAATGTACCTAGCTCAATCCTAACAGGCTGCGAGAAATCTAGTCCAAGCACTATATGGGTGTCAAATTTTGAAACCGTACTATTATTTCTTCCCATCCAACAGCTAATGACATCCTGCTGAAAGCCCTCCTCAAAGGACCTCACCTCAAGAACAGTCTAGATATAGTCTGGGAGAATGTTTCATCACCAAAACTCAAGATCATTGAGCTTGGCGCTGCATCTGGTAGGCTGTACACGCGTGTCATTCCATTGCTCAACTCACAACCTACGACACAGCTGGATTATACTGCTGCAGATACAGATGCTGAGAAACTGTCAGGAACCGCAGATAAACTAGAATCACTGGGTGCAAAGGTATAATTATATTTATAGTGTACTTTATTCAAAGTCTTGCTTCTTATATTGCAAAGGGCAAAAATCCTGCGAAGCCTGACGCGCGTAAAGGATATTGTATCATTGCGTTCGTGAAGTAACCTGTTGAAGTAAATGATTGAATGCATTATTTATTTTTATGGTAATTTTTAAAAAATGACAGCATTTGATTTTACCTATAGTAGGGTAAGAATGTATTTTTTGATTTAGATAAAATGCTCTAAGACTTGAGAATGATTTTTATTATATTTTGTTGGTTCACTATCCAGGTAGCTGAGTGGAACATTGCAACCAGCTCAACAAATGGCCTAGGCAATGCTGATCTAATTGTTGCTGATAGCCTAAGGACTCAATCTTCTGACATTCACACTGCTCTGTCAAATATCGCCTCTTCCCTCAAAGACAGGGGATTTCTTCTGGTCCATGATGTAACCATAGCAACTGCAACAGGGTCTTTGCTTCAAGCCAATAACAATAACAGTAACAAGAAAGTGCCTACTTCTTCTAAAGATCAACAATGTGCAAATTACTTGACAGAAGCAGAGTGGGTTAAGGCCTTTGATGAGGTTGATCTGGAAGTTGTAGCTCAAAAGAGTGATGGTATCTTGTCAAGCTTGTTCCTTTGTAGGAAGCGCATCCAGTCTCCACCATCACGCATCATTTCAGTCGGTAATAGAAACCTGAAATGGGTGGAGGAGATCAAGAATGTTTTGGTAGAAGATGAGGATAAGCCACCATCAGAGGAGAAGGTCTGGTTGGTGGCTGATGGAGATCAGTACAGTGGAGTTGTTGGCTTTGTGAATTGTCTATCACAGGAACCTGGTGGTGAGAGAATCAGGTATTTATATTATTTGTATGCTTATATCTCCAAATAAAGATAAATTGCATGTTCCAATGTTGGCAATCTGACTTTGCCACAGGAGCCATATGACTACTGATATTCACCTGGCCTGATATTGTGTCCCTTAGTGATCTTCTCTCCTTTCCGTCCTCTCCTCTCTCCATCATCTCCTTCACTTGCTCTACCTTCTTATTGCATTCCCTTTCCCTCTTCCTCCCCTCTGATTTCCTTTCTCTCCTCTCTGATTTCCTTTCTCTCCCCTTCTTTCCTCTCCTCTCCTCTGCTTTCCCCTCCCTCCTCTCATTTTCTTGCTCCTCAACCTCCTTCACTCAACCAACCTCTTTCCTTCCCCCACTCCATTCTCCTCTATCCCTTCCTCTCCTTCACTATAAACAAAATATTCTAGCTTTCAACACCCTGTTAACTTTCAAAGATGTGTAACTGGTTGTAAGTGTTGATTTTGCTTCTCCTTACGTTTATAAAAGGTGCATCTTTAATGCCAGCCTGGACAGCTCGTCATCCCTACCAGACATTTCATCTGGGAGTGAGACAATGAAAATCTTGGATACCAAGGACCTGCTGATGAATGTATATAGAGATGGACAGTGGGGATCTTTCAGACACTCCTTCCTGAAAATTGGTAAGATTTGTATTTGTCAGTGCAGAAAATGGCGTACGACATGGTTTCAGATTCGACATAGGTTTTACTGCCAAAAGTGTAAAAATGTGAAGGTGCTTAAACATATTGAAACAAAACATGTTTTCTAGGTTAAAATTTTGTGTAGAATCCAAATCTGAAGTCAAAAATGCAAAATGTTGGATGCGTTCCGAGATATCGCATTTTGGGGTATTGCGCAATGCCGAGCCCCATAGAAACCTACAGACTGTCCCAAAAAAAACTATACAATCAAAGATTAATTTTTTTGGCCAAAAATTTAAGTTCATCTCAACTGGAGTTTTACTGATTCTTTTTTAGGAGTGTTCCAGCTTTCATGAGATTTTTAGTTGGTCTAATTGGGGGTCTGGTTCAGGAGTTATGGCTAATTAGCTGAGACAGTTGAAAAACCTGTTGGGCCAGTTTCGACTATTCTGATATCAACAAAGTTGCCACTGAAAAATCCCCTTCAAGACATTCTTTATTGAAAATTGAAATAAAAAGCAGGTATAAAGTGCTGCTTCTTGTGATATAACATAATTTATAATTTTATAATGTCCCATTGCTAATAAATACATGTAGCATTGGGAAATTCAATTCCATACAGTCATGTTGTCTCAGCTTTACTCCAGGTTTCAGCAGAAGGTTGAACCATAAAACACCCTTGTTGAAAGTAAACTGAGACCTTTGAACACAACCATCCTTTCCGTTAATGTTCTTTGTTGAACACTGCTTTCTTCATCATATTCCTCCCTGGCATCTTGGAGGCAGTGGGAATAGGGGAAGGGTAAATTGTCCCTCCACATTAGAGTTGCCCACACTTTTGTCCCTCAACAGACTTGTAGACTGTTACATTAGTTTCAGCAGTCAAATTCCCCAAATTTCCATGAATTTCATGATTATTGTTCTCTTGAGAGTGAGCCCCTCATTTCAACCACAACATAATAATTTCTGGTGTTTTCACTGAAAAATAATATATTGATTAGTTCAATGCATGAAAATACATTCACTCCGATCTGTACAATATTCTTTTGTTTGAAAAAGGGTTTAATCCCACAATGATGCTACACACATTATACCTTAGTTTCTTGAACCTTCAGGTGAAACTGGCCCAAGTGGTATTTTATCCTTTGTGTTCAACTGACAATATCTCCGCTTAGGCTCCATCATATTGGATGGAATAAAGCGAGGATTTAGCATAGGATTTTGTCCAACAAATAAAGTCAAAATATATGGCAAAAATGCACAGTTTATATTTTTTATAATTTTTAGTTTGATTGTATAGTTTTTATTGGGACAGTCTGTATGGTATTTTGCTGATAATGGCATCTTGTTTTGATAAAAAAAACTTCTCAAATATTGTGCAGTTTAACAAAAATTGAATACTATATTATTGTGGGAATGTGTCTTGGGCATAATCGATTAACTTTTCAACAATGTCACCCTTTTCGTTTTTTTTTTCACAGGTTCTCGAAACGCCGAATTTTAGGTAAAATTTGAATTCCGTAAATTAATAAAAAAAATTCTCAAAATTTTAGACAGGGTGAAAAAAAGTTAATACCATAATTATGTAGGGACTTACTTTGGGCATAATCAATTAAATTTTGAAGCCTATAGTTCTTTTAGTTTTCTCGTAATTCCAATTTTATCGAACAACAATATTTTTTCACGCACTGGAAAAATCAAGGGGTAGGGGAAACATTTTTGTATTTTTAGAATTATTCCTATACTTGAAGCATTTTAGGTATCAATTTAAAGATTATTAAATTCTACATAAAATGACAGGTAAATCATCACTGTAGACCTTTCCTTTCCAGAGATGTGATTGTGCAAAGCAAAATTTTTGTTTGAAGTGCTAAATTTTGAATGTCATTTGTCATGGGACATGTCAAATTTGAATGGTTGTGGTGTGAAAATTATGAAATGATTGATAAAGCAAATACTTGAATCCATAAGTTATTACCTTTAACAGATATATTAACATTATAGAAGGTTATATATATGTATATTGTAGACTCTGTAAGTATTCAAAGTTGATAGGTGAAAATTTTTGTCACCCGAAAAGTGCGATTTTTGGACAAAATCGGCCATATATCAATATTTTGTAGCAAAATGGTGTATGATACAGGGTTTTCGATTACAAATTCATAATCTACAAACAATTTTACCCTAGAAAGGACATCTTAAAAATTAAACATGGTTATTTTTGCTCCAAAATGAATTTTTTCACACTTTGGCAATAAAACCTCAGTCAATTCTGAAGCCATGTCGTACTTGTATGTGTACATACAAGTACACTACAGTGGGATTAATAATTACTTAGACAGGAGATACGGCCACACCTTGTGTAAGCGCAACAAACTACGCGGAGGTTTGGCGCATTCTTCGACCAATTACGCGTCGCGAAACGAGGTGCGATGTTCCTCCTGGCTCACGCAGTCCACGCTCGCGTGTGTTCGATTCTGTCCAACAAACTATTAATCAGACTGTAGGTACATCACTAAATTATAAAAGAAATACAAAAGAATTTTACAAAATTTTTATTTCATGTGTCAAAATTTAATTATTGAAAAAATGTCATGATGATGTAATCTATTTCTTAATATCTTTTATTTGAAAAGAGATATGAAAATTCTGTACATACATTTTGTTGATAAGCCTTAAAACTCTATATAGTGACGATTGCATCTTCAGGAGTGTAAAAATAAACTGTCCTGGGGGAAAATGTTAAAAACCTATGTATTTCTTTAAAAAGTTGAATTGCATTGTGGGAAATTATGACGTATGTACATACTTGTATGCTTTCTTCTGGACTGTTTGTTAGGCATGCATGTAAAAGTTGTTTTAAAGTGAGTGCAAGGACATTTTGTGGTAGTAAACTTTTAAATGTGGCATAGATCCAGGGTTTGAAATGTTTTTGGGGCAATGTGGGTTCAGGGCTTTGAAATGTATTGAGTGTAATGATATTTCAAGAGTGTGAATTACAGTGGGCACAATGTGATTTCATATTTTTGAAATGTAATGGGTGAGATGCTTTGTGGCTTTGAAATGAAATGGGTGCATGCAATGTGATTTTGTGGTTTGAGATGTGATAGTGTTTCAGGAGTTTGAAATGTAGTGGGTGTGATGTGATTTCATGGTTTGGAAATGTGCAGGGTGCAATGTTTTGTCAGGGCTTTGAAATGTGCTGGATGTGATATGGTATCAGGCCTTTTTAGATTTGTTGGGTGCAATGTGGTTTTAGGGCTTTGAAATGTACTGGGTGCAATGTGGTTTTAGGGCTTTGAAATATACTGGGTGCGATGTGGTTTTGTGGTTTGGAGGCTTTAAAATGAAATGGGTGTGATGTGGTTTTAGGGCTTTGAAATGTACGGGGTGCAATGTGTTTTTAGGCATTTGAAATGTACTGGGTTCGATGTGGTTTTAGAGTTTAGAGCTTTGAAATGCATTGGTTGCGATGTTGTTTTAGGACTTTGAAATATACTGGGTGCGATGTGGTTTTGTGGCTTTTTAAAAATGCAATGGGTGTGATGTAGTTTTACGGCTTTGAAATGCACAGGGGGAGATGTGGTTTTGGGGCTTCAAAATGTACTGGGTGCAATGTAGTTTTTGGAGCTTTGAAATTCACTGGGTATGATGTGTTTTTAGGGTATATCAAATTTTACTGGGAGTTTTTAAATTTGTTGGATAGGCTGTGATTTCAGAATTTGCCAGATGTAGCGCTACTTATCTGTTATTTGATCAAATGCAACGTTATAAATGTGTTTTAATTTATTTCATTACTCAGATCCAGAGAAGTCCCTGGTTCAAACAACCCATGCTTTTGCAAATGTACTGACCCGTGGTGACCTTTCAACCTTGAGCTGGATTGCTTCACCTTTGGCCTATCTGACCCCAAGTAGATTGGGTCCTGACCAAACCTTATGTACGGTGTACTATGCATCCCTCAACTTCCGTGACATCATGCTGGCCACTGGAAAACTACCGCCAGATGCACTGCCCGGTAAGAAACACTTTATTTACACTACATAAATCAAAATAGTTGTCATATTTGAAAATATGGCCCATAATTTGAAAACCAAAATATGTGAAACATAAGAATACATGGAAGATTATATTATTTTGTGTATAATACGCTTCTCTTGTAGCTGACCTTGCACAGCAGGACAACATTCTCGGCTTAGAGTTCTCAGGCCGGAACCATGATGGCCGCCGTATCATGGGTCTTGTCCATAGCAACAGCCTAGCAACCACTGTGACAGCTTTCAAGCACCTCCTGTTTGATGTCCCAGACAATTGGTCACTAGAGGATGCAGCAACGGTTCCAGTAGTGTACTCAACAGCTTACTATGCCCTAGTGGTGAGGGGGCAACTGAGAAAGGGGGAAACAGTGCTGATTCATTCTGGATCAGGGGGTGTGGGACAGGCTGCCATTGCTATTGCTCTTAGTTATGGGTGCAGAGTGTTCACTACAGTGGGTAAGTTCTGCATGCCAAATGTTATATATGTTGCGATATGGTCATTTTAATGTTGCTCATAACAGTGAAATGCAATGGAATTTCAATGATATAATTGGCTATAGCTCAAGATCAGTATTAAGAACAAATGACCCATTTAGCTTGATCTTCATTTTGGGGCCAATTATATTCTTTAGGTTGTGTCAAAGGAAATATTTCACATTGTGGTAAAGTGTGTTATAGTATGTTTACTTCCAAGATTCCTCATGACCTATGACTCCTCTAGTGTTAACTCAATGTACTTCATCAAAGGTCATGTTTCATCTTCTAGTGAATATACTATAGCTACCATAGCATGTTCACCTTAGGATGACATGATGACCTTGGCCTCCTCCAATGTTAACTCAATGTACTCTCTCAAAGGTCATGTTCCATCTTACAGTGAACACACTATATCTACCATAGTATATTTACCATAGGATTGCATTATGGCCTTGGTCTCATCTAGTGTTAACTCAATGTACTTTATCAAAGGTCATGTTCCAAATTACACTGAACAGATTATACCTTTCCACAGATCTAAATTGAATTTTTCATCCTTCAGACAAAAGCCTGGTTGAGCTTGTGTAACTCTTTCTTTTTTTGTTTTTTTAGGCACTCCTGAGAAGCGTGCCTTCTTGAAGAAGAAGTTCAGCCAACTAACGGATGACTGCTTTGCCAATTCAAGAGATCTCAGCTTTGAGCCACAGATTCTCAACTCAACCAATGGAAAAGGTAACCCAATTGTGATCAGTAGCATACTACTACCATTTTACACAGAATATGTTTTGTTTTGTAATATAGCTGCATCAACTTAATGATAATCAAAGGTATATATGCTTGAATAATATGCCCAAGATAAAAAAATATTTTTGTTCTTTCTTTCAAAGGAGTGGATCTGGTGCTCAACTCTTTGGCTGCTGAGAAGCTCGAGGCCAGTCTGAGAGTACTTGCTGTACATGGACGATTCCTGGAGATAGGAAAATATGATCTCTCACAAAATACTGGCTTAGGTAAATGGGTATATTTCATTGGTGGTTTTTTTCCAATAAGGCTGCATTGCCTAAATTGGCTCAGCAAGTTGATACCACTCATTTTATTTAAAAAATTTGTTGTAAAGATCTCATGCAGTTTTTTGAGCATTATTCTTAATCAGTGGGCGAGGTTTAGTACCAACTAACAAAATATCATTGATTGCTGGCGTATCAACTAATATGAGACAATATTAGTGGCATTGTCTCACAAGTGTTTATGCACAGTACAAGGTTATGGCAATACACACACCTAGTATACAGGTTATGGGTTCATTTTTTAAGTGGGGGAATATTTTTTGCTTTTCAATCTAATATTATTGTAATAAAACATATTTTTTGGTGATTAAAACAACCAAAATAAAATAAGAATGAGAATAAAAGATAAGGACTTTGTTTGTTTTTGCTATCTATATCGTGTCATTTGATGGGCATGTCCATATTTTTATTGTATGATATCAGCTGCGCCGGCATCCACTCTCAATATATGGACTGCCCATTAAATATGACATGATATTTACAATAGCAAGAACAACCAATTCTATCTTTTTTTCTCTAAAAAATTAGTACAATCAACATACAAGAACTGTCGCTCGAGACCATGATATACAAAAAATTCCTGCTGGGGAATGTGAAGAATCAACTGAATTTTCACTCATACACTTCCACATTGGATACCGGCAGGTCTGGCCCCTATTTCCTGAGAACACTTCATTCCCGGTGTCCCTCTTGACCCGCTCTGATGGTCAGACAATCCCACTGTGCCACCGTGGCCAAACTGTTGCAGGATGGACTAGCCCGTGTTGTGGTCTCGTCCTCAGCAGACTACGGTGTTTGACAGGAGAGAGGTAGAGACTGCAGTCAGTTCATGGCACCTGGAAAAGCACTCTGCAAAAGTTCCGTTGACCAGGCGACTAATTTCATTTTGTTAAAGGGGGATGACCCAATTTAATCTGTAACTTTTGAAAGAAGGTCCTTCACCCAAACCCCCTCTGTTCAATTTCGCACCGCTATTTCCACCGTTTTTTTTGGGGCACCAATATTTCAACCCGTTTTGAAGTGAGAGCTAAAACATGATTTTGGTAGTCCCATAGAGTACTGTGTACAATCAATATTGGTCCAACAAAAAATAGGAGGGCCACTTAAATTTGCTACCTACATCCAAACCAAACATCCTTAGCCACCCACTTCCGGTAAAAATTTGGTGTCCCCTAGGGAGAGGCTATTAACGATCGGACCATGTACCTTTAAATAGAGTCATAGATTTATGTAATAGGTTATAAACATAAGTCAGGTCCAGCTGTTTGACCCATGCAAATGTTCATCACTCACTCGCATCTGGCATAATCGCTCACTAATCACTCACTCACCCCCTCACTCACCTCACTCACCTCCTCATCACACACTCACTCACTCACTCACTCACTCACTCACTCCTCCTCAACTCACTCACATCACTTCAACTCACTCATCACACTCATAGCACTCACCTCACTCAATCACTCATGCTCACCTCCCTCGATCACTTCACATTCTCTCAACTCAACTCACTCAACTCACTCACTCACTTCACTCTGATCACTGACTGACTGAAACTGACTGACTGACGTGACCTGACTGACACTGACCGACGCGACCGACCTACCACACCCACCCACCCACCCACCCACCCACCCACCCACCCACTCACTCACTCACTCACTGACCACGTCACTTCACTCACCACTCACATCACTCACTCACTCACATCCTCACTCCATCCACTCACTCACTCAACTCACTCAAGCTCACTCCACCTCCCCGCACTCGATCACTTCACTCACTTTGTCTCACTACTCACACATCCAATTGGAATCATCATCAATCAAAATGTTTTGCGATGACCATCAATTGAATGAGTTAAAACTAATTGAATATTCTGTCTAATCCATCAATGTTTAGAGAAGAAGATAAGGATCTTGGGACCTCCTCAGAGCGTAGGTGCTGGCTGTAGCAAGGAACACCTGCCATCCTGATAGGATCTACATCATCACAGGTGGACTGGGAGGATTTGGGACTGGAAGCTGTCTAATTGGTGGTTGCAGGGTAAGAACCAGTGACACGAATACAGACAGTTTTTGTGCTGATTGATCAATGTAGCTAATTTACACAACTTCAAGAGATATCAGAAAAGTTAAAGTGGGATGGCCCTATTTAAGGATATGCAGTTTTCATCTTGATGAAGGGCCTTCACCCCTAACCCATCTTGTAAAGTTTCGAGCTGCTATTTCAATCCGTTTTGCTGTGAGAGCTAAAAACTTGATTTTGTAAGCCCCATAAGGGAACTGTGTGTATAACTAATATTGGTCGACCAAAATGGGTCATCATTTTCGGCTCATCACTTCCAAATCCCTCCAAACCAAGTATCATTTTTTGCCTAAAGATTTTCACAGGGCAAATGAGAAAATAGGAGCTTCTCTTTCTTCTGATATTAAATGTTTGACCCCACTTCCGGTACAATTCTGGTGGGGCTTTCTGGGACGAGGCTGTTAGCGATCGGGCCGAGGACCGTTACTTTCAATGACTATAAATTAATTTGGAGCATTCATATCTGTTTGAATTATTTTAAATCTTTTATTAAGGTCCGCTTCTGTACTCAATTCATCAAAACCGCTTTTTTCGAGATTTGGCTAATGGCCCTGCCGACTCAGGTCCTTTGTTTTCAAAATAGCATGTTTTACTAACAAGCTAAAGTGCCCTATAATCGAAAGTTGATGAAATTTTACATTTTAGCCTTTTATCCTCTTGCTCAAAGGCCATTCACAGACCTGGATTGACCCAGAGGAAAATGCCCCCTATATGCCTTGTATGACAATGTCTAACAAATCTTAATGAAAATTTTTACGTCATGTTTAACTTTGACAAAATTGTAACTGGATATTTTTTCCTTATTGGATTATTTTCCTGCAGGTGCTAAGAAATTGGTTGGGCTAACCACCTAGGTCAGGGGGTCAAAACGACTGGTAATTACAAGCCTTGTGTGCGTACGTGCAAGATCCAAGGTAGAAGGCCATTGTATCGAAAAGGATGAGCTTCCAGGAAGTCAAAGCTAAGAAACTGATATAAGACGCCTTGAAGACAGGCCCAGGGGAGGAATCCTCCACCTTGCAGGGTGAGTGATATCCTTTCTTTTCTGGGGGGGTTTGTTATTACAATTTAGAGGCAGTGGTATAACCACGGGGGGGGGGGGGGGGGGGGGGGGGGGGGGGGGGGGGGGGGGGGGGGGGGGGGGGGGGGGGGGGGGGGGGGGGGGGGGGGGGGGCATGGGGGCACAACCCCCAAACAACTTTTTACATTGTCGATGGAGAAGGATCCAAATTCGCCCCTCAAAAAAACCTCGGCACCCCTTCAGCCCCCCAGGTCTGGTTACACCACTGTTTAGCGGACAAAGGTATATCCCAACTGTGTCAATTACTGTCTAGGGATAATCCCCAAACTGGCTGTGGGACAGTTCAAGGATGTTTCAATCCCTTTTATTGACACCGACGAGACGGTCGTACAGGTTACAACTATGAGCTAGTAAAGTCCTCAATTCCCTTGGCACAGTTCATTTATCTTTCATTCATTAATGTAATTTAGAAATACACCCCTGGTTTTTTTGTATTAGATATGATACACATATTGCACATGGTCAGTTCATGTCAATGTATGTACAAGTACAGACCCACTTAACTGTGTCCTTGGTAGATGAGCTTATTATAACTCATGTGTATGACCTATTTGCATGGGACCAACCGCTTTACATCTACTCTACTCTAAAAACAAGATATATTTTCATGGTTCAATTTGGCCTAAACTAAACGAGCTATGAGGAGAGTAGGAATTTTCGTTTCATGGTTTCTTAAACAATTAACCACCCATTTAACCAAGTATGCCTACGGGGTTGACTAGGTACCTTCACGCACAAATTGGAAATAGACCAATACAGTGGTGCATGCTCTATCCCAATAGACTGATTGTTCATAGATTGTAATGCCTCTTGCTCTTGGCCAATTGATATTTTCACAACAAGAGCTCAACAAGATGATTTGTGTCCATGCAGCAAACTAAAACATTTTGGAGGGTAAGTGTCCATTTAAGAAAATATCTGCATTCTTTGAAAGAGGTCACCTTTTGGAAAAGAAGGGCCATTTTGACAAAGTCCAAAATAAACCTGATATGACGTTGTGTTCCCTCCATAAGCTTCAGTTTCCCAACTTGTAAATAAACAAAGCCATCTTGGATTGTTTCTACTGAGATAGCATTTCTTTTCCCCTCCTTGTTTTTTTTATCTTTTAACGGTGTGGTGGTTTCCGATCGTCTTTGGACCCCCCTGTTTCCCCTGAAGTAGTATCAATTTGGATATCAGATGAAAGGCCGTATTTTTCTCATTGTCGTCCTGAAATTTGAGCCTCAAATCTTTCATCCCAACAAGATATAAACAAAAACAGACGTTGTAAGTGGTTAACCATCATTATTAGCACAGTATTGAATAGGTCTTTGCAAACATGCATTATTGCGTCTACATCAAAACCGAATTTTGGTTTTCCCACTGTACTGATGGGGTGTATGTGCATTTGCCAGCTCTCATATCAAGTAGAGAACCAATAACACATATCGGAACACCACACCTTTACGGTGTTGCATTTGATTTGGTTTCTAATGGTATGCGCAAGCCTACTTTAAAAACTCGTGATGAGCAATCGTGCATTCGTTTGCGATTTAAGCGTCGCAAAGATCATTACTGTTTTTTTTTCTCCCTCTGTGTTTAGATTTACGCGAATTTGTAAAGCCCGTTCATAAATCGCTAGCACTCTGATGTTTCTAGCACTTGTCAAAGAAAACGTCGCCTGGTTAAATTATGCTCTCACCTTTCACGCATCCTCATTTTTTTTTTGCCTCGTACATATAATGGGTAAAAATAATTCGAGACGCAGCGTTCCTAGTGAAGACGGAAAAATTTCCCTCTAAAAATGTCCTTTTTCAATGATTTCAGAAACTAATAATACGGTGAAAACCCATTGTTTTTTTTTATTTCGGTATTTTCAAGATTATTATGCATCCATTAGACCTAAACATAATATGTGAAAATCAGAAACTGAAGCATTGGCCCCATTTTGCTTTATCTTTTGAGCACCTTCCGTATCGGTGCATCACATGGTAAATAATGCTAAAATTTTGAGCAAAAAATGTAACTTGTTTTAAAGTCTTTTTCCTCAAAAACGAAATCTGCGGGTAAGCCATATTTTTTATGTTCCAGATTTGGTGTTATCACACAAATGAATGCTACTAGTAGATTTAAATTTTAAAGAAATTCTTTGCCCATTAAATCATGATGCCATACACCGTATTAATAACAAATTTTGTCTTAGATTGCTGTAGTTTACTTTTATCCATAATTGTTTGCTTTTTCCGGAAACAATTCCCGAAACAATTAATTATCATTTTTGTCTTCATATTGAGGATTTTTTCACTTTATGTAACATACCTTTTTTCAGGTTTGAAGACGGGTTTCTTTGACAACCAACAACCAGAACTCCTTCCCGGCTGGTCTGTTGCCCCTACACGTGATGGCCCATTTACCTTGATAGAGCCACGCGCAAACTCTGAACTCTTGGTCCAGAACTGAATGGTTTGTCAATTTTTTCATCTGTGAGCTGTGGCCGTGGGTAACCCTGACAGACCAATATGGTTTTTGCCAATTCTACCATATAAATGGGATGGTGTGAGAAAAGACGATCCATGAGACTGGCAGGTGTGTTTTGAATATATAGGTCTCCAATAAGGTTACAATACTATTTCCCTTATATGTTTGGGTTATTAAAGTAATAATGCACATTTCCTTTGAAGAGCGCCCCCCAATTTTCCAAAATTTGATCATTTGCACAGTTACATTGGTAATTGTCTAGGAAACGATACTTGCGAACGAATAATGCTCTAAAAAATGAGTATTATCATAAAATCATGCGATTTTTAATTAGAATTGGATCCCATATGGGACTTAACGGCAGCTGGAAATGCCACATTTATGTCCGTCCGTGATGACATAGGAGGTCCCAACCTCAGAAAAAACCTCTAACTGAACTTGCCTGAACCAATAACCAACAATGGATGAGAGTCGACACGACATGGGAACTATTTCCCAGCTATTCACATTGAAGGGCCGTTTCCCAGCAGCCGTTGAATTAATTACGGATGTCTCCGATAATAATTATTCTAATTACAAAATTACTGCATTTGTGACACTCAGAACTATTTTCAGCCTACCATTCACAGGTATAGTTTACTATCCAGTTTTACCAATCAACCGTGGGTAAAAACCCAATTTTTTGAACACCATTGGGGCGCTCTAAAAAAATGTGCTATTATTTGCTTTAATTTCTCCTCATATTTTTGTTATTAATTTTTGACATCAACAAGTTGATATTCCACAGCTTATTGAATGGTAAGTGATATTTGAACAGTAATTCATAATTTTGACATATGTTTTGAAATGCTGTTGAATATACATGAGGCAAAAATAAAGCTTAAAAATTTTTAAAATTTGGCTAGTGTCTTGTTCTCATTTTTCTTCTTTGAAAATTTGTCAAAACACAAATGAAGATTTGATCATATATAAGTCATTTTCCTCCTTTTTCCAGGTATCTTGCTGTCCAGTGGGGTGTGATTGGTGAATGTTCGGTGTTGCCATAGAAACCTTGGGAGGACTGAATGTTTGTTGTTATTTGGGTGTGTTTTCTCAACGTATGTCATCTTGCCTCTCGTCCTGGATGCTTTCCCTTCTCAACCATGCAGTTGTCCTCAAGTTTTTGTACCGGCTTGAAAGGGCTTTCCTCCGGAGACCAAGGTGCCAAACTAAGGCCTTGTCGCTCTGTTTGCACGACATTCTTGGAGTGCGCGATCCAGCCTCTCTGAGTCGCGATTCAACTCTAGTGATCTTGGACTCGACTCACGGATGATCGTCGAGGTTAACATACCTTAGAGCGTGACTAAATATCAGCCCAATGACTGCGCGGATACGGCAACTCACCCATGAGCAAGTCGACAACTGTCAGCGCCGAAGGTGCCGGAGGCAATCCAATGCAGATCCAGAATGCGGAATTTGAGCCACAATGAGGATGATTCAACCATTCCTATCCCAATTGCCATGTCCTTCCATGGTGATAACCTCACAAGTAGACGAAAGGCTCCATCAATCTTAACGAACGTAACCATGGCAAACCCTGTCTATTTCCTACAACACCCCCCTTGAGGCAACGTCACTCCATTTGAATCTCAAATCTCTGGCCTCAAAGATCAAACCCCCTTGCTAGTGCTCTCAATGCAGTCCCTCCAGTTCCCACCAAACCAATTCCAGATTATGGCAGCATTCTACCCTTCAAACCATCCTCTCCTCCAACCATCGGAACCCCTCAAACTTGTCGGCTATTCCTATTTGCGCTTGCATAGCTTTTGATGATTGCCCTCCAACCCAAAATAGCGGCAAGTCTTCGGTTAGAGCAGAACCTCTCATCTTCATTGATGGGTCTCCAGATTTCCTTACCATTCAAACAACCCAGTATATCAACCAGATGGCAACACAGAAGTCTAAAGATGGTGAAGAAGTTGGAGCTGATGTGGCCTGTGAAGTCGGAGCTTTGTGTGCTTTTATTGAGCAGCTAGTCCACAGCAATATGCAAGAGGTAAGAAGGGTTATGTTTTCTTTGAGAAGAGAGTCCCAAATGTATGGCAAATTTTGAATTTAACTTATAAAATAGGAGGGGGTATAATTTGTTATACCATAAAATGGAAAGTCATAAATTTGCCTCATTTTATGCGAACCTCTACCCTTTCATTCTGACAGGTTGATCATTTTTGTAGGTTAAGAAACATGCCTGGAAAAAAATTGGACAACTTGGGAATGACGTTCCTGGGGAATTCTGCAATTTGGAAGGAATTTTGTCCTTAAAATGAAGAAATATATAATAATTGAAGGGAAATTTACAATCTTGGAGCTAGGAAAGTTTTATTTTGTTCCTGGGAAATTGGCATTTTCCCCAGCCCTGTTAAGAAATACAAAAGCTATGTAAAAAATTGCTTCATCAATCTTTAAAGGAACCTATGTAAATCCTTATGAAGGGAGCACTCTTTAAACATACCTTATAATCAGGGTCATAATCCCATGGACCATATTTTAGTTAAATTAGTTGCGTTTCATGTGCTGCATGTGCTGGGGTCTTATGTAATAAACTTGCGCATTGTCACGGTGCTGTTTGGTGGGAGAGCTGGTCTATTTTCAATAAAGTCCAAGTGATTCAGAATCAGATCGTAGCATAGTCATACTCTGTTTTCAAAATGCCACAGTTGAAACAGCATGTTTAAACTATCTTAAAGTTTTCATGCAGAATTGTTAAAATAATTTGATGCTACCATCTCAATTAAGATCAATATTTTGATGTTGCAATTTTTTAATGGCCGATTGTGGCATTATTGATGTTCGCAAGATGATTGTTGGAATTGATTATGTAATAGAAATGAATGGTACTGTTGGAATTCAACATTTAAACTCGGACTAAATAACAAAGTTTCTCAACATTTTACTGCAGAGATTTCAATTCAAATTTCATCCTCGAAAGCCATTCATTTACCTGTCTACCATTTACAAATTTGCAGCTGATGGACGATCTCAACAACTGCAAGGACCAATCTGCAAGGATCTCATATGCCATCGCCAAAATTCAGAAGGCTACCAATGACCACAGCCCTGAAGACCTTATCTACTCGGCCAAATCACTGATAGGGAGAATCAAGGCATCTTACAGTTACCAGGTGGGGTCGCAGTTGCTAGGTGATGTAATCTTCTTGAGGGCTACACATTTTTCAAGTGTGATGAGGGCCAACAAGCTGGAGGAAGACTATGGCCTCAAGAAGGTAAGCATGATGGTCAGATTATGTAACAGTATACACTTTGGAATGGAAGTGTGCAGTTGACTTTGTCAGACAATACATATTGCAACACATCAGGGGCGGATCCAGGATTTGAAAAACGTCAAAATTCCTGGGGGGTTGAAAGGCTGTAACTTGTCCAAAATGGGCTGATTTTGCAAGATTATGCAGAATTACCAGGAGGCGCGAGCCCCCTCCGCCCCCTCCCTGGATCCGCGCCTGCACATTGTGTGATTAGTCAAGCACATGCTGTAGGGACTCAGTGTATCTTGCTGCAGTTATTAACATCATACGTACCAAGTGTTGCAAAAATTGTCAATTCAAACTATATTATCCAGTGATCAATTAATCAATTGATTCATTTTTGAACTTCAATCAATCATTGCATTGGATATCATTTAACCTGATTAGAAAGTCTT